>WQNJ02000108.1:0-143235 GCA_016584745.2 Phylloscopus trochilus trochilus
AGCCCCCAAAACCCCCCCTGGGGAACCCCCAGACCCACTCAGGGAGCCCTCAAAGCCCCCCAGGGAACCCCAAATCTCCCTGGGGAGCCCCAAAACCCCCCCAAGGAAGCCCCCAGACCTCACCAGGGATCTCCAGACCCCCCCTGGGAGCCCCCAAATCCCCCAAGGGAACCCCCAAACCTCCTCTGGAGAACAACAAATCTCTCTGGGGAGCCCCCAAACTCCCCAGGGAATCCAGAATCCCCCCGGGGAAGCCCCCAGACCCCCCAAGGGAGTCCTCAAAGCCCCCCCAGAGAAGCCCAAACCCCCCCTGGGCATCCCCCAAATGCCCCAGGGAGACCCCAAACCTCCCCTGGGGAACCCAAAATCCCCCTGGGAAAGCCCCCCAGACCCCCATGGGGAACTCCAAACCCCCCTGGGCATTCCCCAAACGCCCCAGGGAACCCAAAATCCCCCTGGGGAGCCCTCAAACCCCCTGGGGAAGCCCCCAGACCCCCCCAGGGAACCCCAAACCCCCCCGGGGAACCTCCAAACTCCCCTGGAGAGCCTTCAAACCCCCCCTGGGCAGCCCCCAGACCCTTCCAGGGAACCCCAAACCTCCCCAGGGAAGCCCCCAGACCCTTCCAGGGAACTCCAAACCCCCCCTGGGCAGCCCCCAGACCCTTCCAGGGAACCCCAACCCCCCCGGGGAACCCCCACCCCCCCCCCCGGGGAAGCCCCCAGACCCCAGAGTTGGAAACCCTCCCGTTTTATTCAGACTACAACCGGAAAAAAAAAAAAAAAACAAAACTTCCTCAGCTCCGCTATTCCTACAGCCCGGGGTGAGGGGGGGCTCCCCCTGACCCCCCCCGGGGGGAAAAAAAACCAGGGGAGGAGGTGGGGATGGGGGGGCTCCGGCCTGAGACCCCCACCCAGGGGAGAGGGGGGGGCTCCAGCCCCGAGCCCCCCACCCCAAAACGGGGCCAAACCCGCAGCTTTTGGTACATTCACCCCCCGCTCTGGTGGGATTCCCATCCCTGGGGGGGCCACAGGAGGGGGTGTGGGGGGGATTCCACCTCCCTGCCCCCCACCCCACCGGAAATTCATTAAAAAAAAAAAAAAATTTCATTTCCACCCTCCCAAACCCACCAAAAATCCCAAAAAAAAAAAAAAAAGAAAAAAAGAAAAATCCCCTCCGGGTCCAGAACGGAGCGAGGGGGGGGGCAGGGGGGGGGGGTGGGAAGTGACCCCCTCCCCATCCCCCTCCCTCCCCCTCCCCCCAAAAAAAGGGGTGGGGGAGGGGGGGCGGGCCGGATTTGGTTCTGTGTGTGTTTTTGGGGCGGGGGGGGCCCTTAGCTGCCGTAGTGCATGGTGTTGGTGGTGATGGACATGGGCGAGGCCATGGAGATGGCGGGCCCCCCATGGTGAAGCCGCTGTTCAGGGGGTAGTGGGCGCTGGAGCCCCCCGCGCTCTGCCCCGCTGGAGGAGCCTGGGGGGAGCAGAGCGGGGTCAGGGGGGGCACAGCAGGGGGGGGGTCAGGGAGGGGGTTTGGGGGGGCACAGATTGGGGTTTGGGGGGGCACAGAGCGGGGGGGGGGGGTCGGGGGGGCAGAGTGGGTGGGGGTGGCACAGATTGGGGGGGGGTCAGGGAGGGGGTTTGGGGGGGGGCACAGATTGGGGGGGGTCGGGGGGGTTTGAGGGGGCACAGATTGGGGGGGGGGTCGGGGGGGGCACAGAGTGGGGGGGTCGGGGGGGCAGAGTGGGTGGGGGGTGGCACAGATTGGGGGGGGGTCAGGGAGGGGTTTGGGGGGGCACAGGGTGGGGGGGTCAGGGGGGTTTGGGGGGGTAAGGGGCTTTGGGGGGAGCACAGATTGGGGGGGTCAGGGGGGCACAGAGTGGGGGGGGTCAGGGGGGTTTGGGGGGGTAAGGGAGGGGTTTGGGGGGGGGCACAGATTGGGGGGGCACAGATTGGGGGGGGGTCAGAGGCTTTGGGGGGGGTCAGGGGGTTTGGGGGGGGCACAGGCTGTGGGGCACAGAGTGGGGGGGTCGGGGGGGGCACAGAGTGGGGGGGGCACAGAGTAGGGGGGGTCATGGGGGGTTGGGGGGGTCACAGCCTTGGGGGGGCACAGATGGGGGGGTCAGGGATGGGGTTTGGGGGGTCCGGGGGGGTTTGGGGGAGCACGGGGGGGGGGTCAGGGGATTTGGGGGGGCACAGAGTGGGGGGCACAGATTGGGGGGGTCAGGGGGTTGGGGGGGTCACAGCCTGGGGGGGCACAAAGTGGGGGGGGCACAGAGTAGGGGGGGTTGGGGGGGTCAGGGAGGGGTTTGGGGGGGCACAGATTGTGGGGGGGATCAGGGATGGGGTTTGGGGTCACAGAAAAGATTTGGGGAGGGGTCACAGCCTGGGGGGGCACAGACTGGGGGGTCAGGAATGGGGTTTGGGGGGCAGGGAAAGGATTTGGGGGATCACAGCCTGGGGGTCACAGATTGGGGGGGGCACAGATTGGGGTCAGAGATTGGGGGGGTCAGGGAGGGGGTTTGGGGGGGTCACAGAAAGGATTTGGGGAGGGTACAACTCTGGGGGGGTCAAGGAGGGGTCAGGGAGGTGGTTTGGGGGGGATTTGGGGGGGGTCACAGTCTAGGGGGGGTCAAGGAGGGGTCAGGGAGGGGTTTGGGGGGGGTTTTATTTTTGGGGGGGGGGGCTCAGGGGTACCTTGCACGATCCCCGTGCTCATGATGGAGCCCATCCTGGAGTGGGTGTGGTTGACGATCCCTGTGTTGGCTGGGGGGGGGCACAGTGAGGCTGTGAGACCCCCCCCAAATCTCATCTGAGACCCCCCCAACCCCAAATCCCATCAGAGACCCCCCCCAAATCCCATCAGAGACCCCTCCCCACCAAAAATCCCATCAGAGACCCCCCAACCCCAAATCCCATCAGAGACCCCACCCCAAATCCCATCAGAGACCCCTCCCCACCCCAAATCCCATCAGAGACCCCCCCCAAATCTCACCAGAGACCCCTCCCCACCCCAAATCCCATCAGAGACCCCCCCCAACCCCAAATTCAGAGACCCCTCCCCACCCCAAATCCCATCAGAGACCCCTCCCCACCCCAAATCCCATCAGAGACCCCCCCCAAATCTCACCAGAGACCCCTCCCCACCCCAAATCCCATCAGAGACCCCCCCACCCCAAATCCCACCAGAGACCCCTCCCCACCCCAAATCCAGAGACCCCCCAACCCCAAATCCCATCAGAGACCCCTCCCCACCCCAAATCCCATCAGAGACCCCCCCCAAATCTCACCAGAGACCCCTCCCCACCCCAAATCCCATCAGAGACCCCCCCCACACCCCAAACCTCATCACAGACACCCCCCTCCCCCCCATCAGAGACCCCTCCTCACCCCAAATTTAGAGACCCCTCCCCCCTCAATCTCATCTGAGACCCCCTCCTTACCCCAAATTCAGAGACCCCTCCTCACCCCAAACCTCATCACAGACACCCCCTCCCCCACCCAAACCTCATATGAGACCCCTCCTCACCCTCCCAGATCCCCCCCAATTTCACCAGAGACCTCACCCTCACCCCCCAAATCCCATCAGAGACCCCCCCCCACACCCCAAATCCCATCAGAGACCCCTCCCCACCCCAAATCCCATCAGAGACCCCCCCAGAGCCCCCAGTCTCACCCAGGGGGATCAGGTTGTTGTGCCCCACGTTGGAGCCCCCGGCGATGACGCTGCTCAGGTCGTAGGCAGCCGGCATCCCTGCGTGGGGAGGGGTGGGGGGGGGTCAGAAACCCCCCCAAAAACAGGGGGTGACCCCCCCTCAGACCCTCAGGAGCCCCCCAGGAGCCCCCAGACCCACCTGCCACGGCCATGCCCGTGCTCATGTTGTAGCTGCTGCCCGTGTTCCACATGTTCTCCGAGGGTGACGTGTAGTGGGAGCCAGGGGGGGGCGAGGGGGTCGTGCCCGTGTACCTGGGGGGGGTCCAGGGGGTGGGAGGGGCTTGTCAGGGTTTGGGGGGGGTCCTGGGGGTCTCCCCCCAGCCCCTCAAGCCCCCCCTGGCCCTACCTGAAGAAAGGGTTTTTCAGGTCGAGGAGGTTGGAGGACTTGGAGCCCGTCTGGTCCACCTGGGCCACGATGCTGATGTCGTAGCTCTGTCTGGGGAGGGGGGGGCAGCCCGTCAGAGACCCCCCCCAAAAAAAATATAAAAATAAAAAATAAAAAATAAAAAATAAAAAATAAAAAATAAACCACCCTGGGACCCCCCCAAATGGAGCTGGGAGGGGGGGGGGCAGCCCGTCAGAGACCCCCCCCCAAAAATATAAAAATAAAAAATAAAAAATAAAAAATAAACCACCCTGGGACCCCCTAAATGGAGCTGGGAGGAGGGGGCAGTGAGATTTCCCCTCAAAGTGAAGGGAAGGGGGGGCTCTGAGACCCCAAAATGTCACTGAGGGGGGGTCCGGCCCCACCCAGGCACATCTGGGATGTGGTTGCCCCCCCCCCCCCCCACAGGCTATAAATAGACCCCCAAAAGTGGGCCAGGGACCCCCAAAACTGGGCCAGGGCCCCCAAAACTGGGCCAGCCCCCCCCCCGCAGCTCCCAGACCAATTCCAGAGGGGCCGAGGGAGCAGCGGAGCTGGAACGGAACCGGGACAGGGCTGGGGGGCTTGGGGACCCCCCCTGTGCCCCCCTAAAGCTGCCCTGGTCCCCCCAAACCCCCTCCCAATTCCCCCCAGATCCCCCTCAAATCCCTCCAAACCCCCAAATTCCCCCAGCACCCCTGAAACCCCCCCAGATCCCCCCAAAACCCACCCAGACACACCCAAATCCCCCCTGCAACCCCTTTAAATCCCTCAAATCTCCCCAGATCTCCCCCAAATCCCCAAAAAAATCCCTCCAGATTCCCCCAAACTCCCCCCAAATCCCCCTCAAACCCCCCTGCACCCCCTCAAACCCCCCCAAAATCCCCCCTGCACCCCCCAAATCCCTCCGGATCCTGCCTGCACCCCCTCAAATCCCTCAAATCCCCCCCAAGAACCCCTCAAACAATCCCCAGACCCTCCCCAAATCCCCTCAAATCCCCCCCAAGATCCCCTCAAACCCTCCCAAACCCCCCCAAAGCCCCTCAAATCCCCGCCAAGATCCCCTCAAACCCCCTCAAATCCCCCCTGCACCCCCTCAAATCCCTCAAATCCCCCCCAGATGCTCCTCAAACCCCTCAAAATCCCTCCAGATCCCCCCTGCAAACCCCTCAAATGCCCCCAAATCCCCCCAGACCCCCCCCAAATCCCTCCTGCACCCCCTCAGGACCCCCCGCCAGATCCCCTCAAACCCCCCAGATCTCCACAAAACCCCCAGATCCCCCTGCACCCCCTCAAACCCCCAAATCCCCTCCAGAACCCCCCCAAATCCCCCAATCCCCCCCCAAATTCCCCCTGCACCCTCTCAAATCCCTCAAATCCCCCCCAAACCCCCTCAAACCCCCCCTGCACCCCCTCAAATCCTCCCCAGATCCTCCTCAAACCCCTCAAAATCCCTCCAGATCCCCCCTGCAACCCCTCAAATCCCCCCCAGACCCCCCCCAAATCCCTCCTGCACCCCCCTCAGACCCCCCCCCAGATCCCCTCAAACCCCCCAGATCTCCACCAAACCCCCCAAATCCCCCCTGCACCCCCTCAAACCCCCTTAAACCCCCCCAAATCCCCAGATCTCCACAAAACCCCCAAATCCCCCCTGCACCCCCTCAAACCCCCCCCAAATCCCCTCCAGAACCCCCCCAAATCCCCCCTGCACCCTCCCAAACTCCCTCAAACCCCCCCAAGATCCCCTGAAATTCCCCCTGCACCCCCTCAAATCCCTCAAATCCCCCCCAAACCCCTCAAACCCCCCCTGTACCCCCTCAAGCCCTCCCAAACCCCCCCAGATCCCCTCAAACTCCCCCTGCACCCCCCAAATCCCTCCAGATCCTGCCTGCACCCCCTCAAATCCCTAAACCCACCCCAGACCCCCCTAAACGCCCTCAAATCCCCCCCAAGATCCCCTCAAAGCCCCTCAAATCCCCCCCAAATCCCCCCAAACCCCCCCAAACCCCCCCTGCAGCCCCCCCGGGCACCTCTTGTTGGCGATGAGCAGGCAGGTCCCTGAGAGCGTGTCCCCGGCCCTTGGCGAAGAGCGGCGACTGGAAGAGGCAGCGCACCTGGTACCAGTGCGTCAGCGGCTCCGTCGGCGCCGTCGACAGCCACACCGTCATTCTGGGGGGACACGGGGTCAGGGGGGCACCCTGGGGACACCCCAGACAGCCTGGGGGCACCCTGGGGGCACCCTGGGGGCATCCTGGGGACACCTCAGACACCCTGGGGACATCCTGGGGACACCCTAGGGACATCCTGGGGACACCCTGGGGACATCCTGGGGACATCCTGGACACCCTGGGGGCACCCTGGGGACATCCCAGACACCCTGGGGACATCCTGGACATCCTGGGGACATCCTGGGGACACCCAGACACCCTGGGGACACCCCAACCACCTTAGGGACACCCCCACACCCACCCTGGGGATTGTCCTGCCAACCTAGGGATGCCCCAGCCACCCTAGAGACCCCCCCAGCCATCTTAGGGACCCCACCACCCCCCCAAATCCCCCTCTGCACCCCCCAAATCCCCCTCTGCACCCCCCAAATCCCCCTCTGCACCCCCCCAAATCCCCCTCTGCACCCCCCAAATCTCCCTCACACCCCCCCAAATCCCCCCTCAAACCCCCCCAAATCCCCCCCAAATCTCCCTCAACCCCCCCCAAATCTCCCTCAAACCCCCCCCAATCCCCCTCAAACCCCCCCAAATCTCCCTCAAACCACCCCCAAATCCCCCTCAAACCCCCCCCAAATCTCCCTCAAACCCCCCAAATCCCCCTCACCCCCCAAATTCCCCTCTGCACCCCCCCAAATCTCCCTCAAACCCCCCCAAATCCCCCTCTGCACCCCCTAAATCCCCTTCAAAACCCCCCAAATCCCCCCCAAACCCTCCAAATCCCCCCAAATCCCCCTCAAACCCCCCAAATCCCCCCAAATCCTCCCCAATTTCTCCCTGCACCTCCTAAGCTCCCCCTCTGCACCCCTCAGGGACCCCCCCCTGACACCTTAGGGACCCCACCACCCCCCCCAAATCCCCCTCACACTCCCCCAAATGCCCCCAAAACCCCCCAAATCCCCCTCAAACCCCCCCAAATCCCCCTCAACCCCCCCAAACCCCCCAAACACCCACATGGAGCCGATGAAGGCCACGTCGAACCAGAAGGCCAGGCCGTGCACCAGCCCCGAGTGCAGCATGTGGAACTTGAAGGGGATTTCTATCCTGCAGGGCAAACAGGGGATCATTTATGGGGTGATTATGGGGTTATTATGGGGTGGCAGCCCCCCAAAAAAAACCCCTCCAGGTGCCCCCCTCACCTGTGCAAGTCGCCCTCCTTGGCTTCCAAGAAGTTGACGGTGTATTTGACGGATTTGGCCATTAAAATCCGGATGTCAAAAGTGTCCTGGGATAGAGAGGGGGAAAAAAAAAACCCCAAAAAAAAATATGGGGTGAGGGGGGTCAGGTTTTGGGATTTTTCTCCCAGTTCCCCCTCACCCCAAAAGCTTTTTGGGGGGCTCTCACTCACCACCACGGGCTGTCTGAAGTACTCGTCGACGGCGGCGCCGCGCAGCGCCGAGAGGTCGACGCCGTGGAAGGAGGGTTGGTACCTGGGGAGGGGGGGGAAAAAAACCCAAAATTCCCCCAAATTTGGGAATCCCGGGATGGGGGATGGGGAGGGGAGGGTGTGGGTGAAGGGGAAGGGAGTGGGGTTGGGGTTGGGTGGGTGAGGTGCAGGTGCAGGGGGAGCGGCCCTGGAGTGGTTTGGGGATGGAGCGGTGCTCAAAACCCCAAAAATGAGCCCAAAATGACCCAAAAATGAGCCCAGAACAACCCAAAAATGAGCCCAAAACGACCCAAAAATGAGCCCAAAATGACCCAAAAATGACCCAAAAATGAGCCCAAATGACCCAAAAATGACCCAAAAATGAGCCCAAAACGACCCAAAAAATGAGCCCAAAATGACCCAAAAATGAGCCCAGAACGACCCAAAAATGAGCCCAAAACCACCCAAAAGTGAGCCCAAAACCCCAAAAATGAGCCCAAAACGACCCAAAAATGAGACCAAAATGACCCAAAAATCAGCCCAAAAACAACCCAAAAATGAGCCCAGAACAACCCAAAAATGAGCCCAGAACAACCCAAAAATGACTCCAAAAGTGAGCCCAAAACCCCAAAAATCAGCCCAAAATGACCCAAAAATGAGCCCAAACCCCCCAAAATGAGCCCAAAACGACCCAAAAATGAGCCCAGAACAACCCAAAAATGAGCCCAAAACCAGGCTCATTAACCCCAAACCAGGCTCATTTACCCCAAAACCAGGCTCATTTACCCCAAAAGCGTGGCAGATCCCCAAACCCCAAGCCAAGCTTTTCTCCCCAAAAACTCAAACTGGATCCCACCCAAAACCCGAGCAGATTCCATCCCAAAACCCCAAAACCCAGCAGATTCCATCCCAAACCCCAAAACCCAGCAGATTCCATCCCAAACCCCAAAACCCAGCAGATCCCATCCCAAACCCCCAAAAACCCAGCAGATTCCATCCCCAAACCCCCAAAACTCAGCAGATTCCATCCCCAAACCCCAAAAAACCCGACCAGAACCGTCCCCCTCAGGGCAGGGACTGGGAATGGGAACTGGAACGGGGACTGGGACTGGGAACGGGGACTGGGAACGGGAACGGGGACTGGAACGGGAACGGGGACTGGGAATGGGGACTGGGAATGGGGACTGGGACTGGGAACGGGGACTGGGAACTGGGACTGGGACTGGGAACGGGGACTGGGGACTGGGAACTGGGAACGGGGACTGGGACTGGGGACTGGGAACTGGGAACGGGGACTGGACTGGACTGGGACTGGGAACAGGGACTGGGACTGGGAACGGGGACTGGGGACTGGGAACTGGGAACGGGGACTGGGACTACAACTGGGAACAGGGACTGGGAACAGGGACTGGGAACAGGGACTGGGACTGGGAACGGTGACTGGGAACGGGAATGGGAACGGGGACTGGAGGAATTAGGGGACATTTGGGGTCCATTTCGGGGACATTTCGGGGTCCATTTGGGATACATTCAGGGTACATTCGGGGTACATTCAGGGTACATTTAGGGTCCATTTGGGGTCCATTTGGGGTCCATTTTGGGGCATTTAGGGGACATTCGGGGCACATTCGGGGGCACATTCGGGGTACATTTAGGGCACATTTAGGGCACATTTAGGGCACATTTCAGGGAAACCCAGGAGGGGACGCCTCCCCAGCCCTCACCAGAAGTTGGCCTTGGTGAACTGCTCCATGTAGAGCTGCTCGTCGGTGAAGGGCGCCAGGTGCACGTCCCCGATGGTGGGGAACATGTTCCCTGTTTTTGGGGTTTGGAAAAAAGGGGAGGGGGATTGATTGGAGCTGTGGAGCCCAGGGGTGGGCAGGGGGCTGGGCAGGACCCCCAGGTGCGCTCACCGCTGGGTTTCAGGTATTTCTTGGCGTGCAGGTAGCTCTCCAGCATGCGCTCGTTGAAGAGCATGTAGCCCATGGGCTCGGAGATGATGATGTCCACCTGCTCGGGCAGGGACACCTCCTCCACCTTGCCCGGGATCACCACGATCCGCTCCGTCAGGTTGTTGCTCTTCACCAGCACCTGGTGGGGGAAAAAAAAGAGGGGGAAATGGGAAAAAAAAGGGGGAAAAATGAGAAAAAGAAAGGGGGAAAATGGGGGGAAAAAATGGGAAAAATGAAAAAAAAAAGGGGGAGAAAGGGGGGGAAAAAAGGGGGGGAAATGGGAAAAAAATGTGGGAAAAATGAAAAAAAAAAGGGGGAGGAATGAAAGAAAAAATATGGGAAAAATGAAAAAAAAACGGGAAAAATGAAAAAAAAAAGGGGGAGAAATGGGAAAAATGAAAATAAAAAGGGGGAGAATGGGGGGAAAAAAAAGGGGGGAAATGGGGGGGGAATGAAAAAAAAAAAGGGGAGGAATGAAAGAAAAATGTGGGAAAAAAGAAAAAAGAAAAGGGGAGGGAATGAAAAAGAAAACCACAGGAAAAAAAATGGGGAAACACAAAATGAAAAAGGGAAAAACAAAAAAAAGGGGAGAAAAGGGGGAAAAGAAAAAAAAGTGAGAAAAAAAGGAAAAATGAAAAAAAGGGGGGAAAAAGGGGGGGGAAAGGGGGGAAAATGAAAAAAAAAGGAAAAAAAAAAACAAAACAAAACAAAAAAAAGGTGGAAAACCAAAAATGAAAGGGCGGAAAACAATAATAAAAAAGAGAAAACCAATAATAAATAGGGGAAAAAACAAAAAAAAAGGGGAAAAAACAAAAAAAAAAAGAGGGGAAAAACAAAAAAAAAGAGAAAAACAAAAAAAGGGTTAAAACCAAAAATAAAAAGAGGAAAAACAAAAAAAGAAGAAAAAACGAAAAAAGGGAAAAACAAAAAAAAAAGGGTAAAAACAAAAATAGAAAGGGGAAAAAAGAAGAAAAGACAACAAAAAAAGGGGGGAAAACAAAAAAAAAAACCAAAAAGGGAAAAAAAAAAAAAAGTGAAAAAAAAAAATTTAAAAAGGGAGGAAAAATTTAAAAATGGAAAAAAAAAAAAAAAAAAGGGAAGAAAAAGGGGGTGAGGCTGGTGGGTTTCTCCCCGTCCCCGCTGACCTCGGCGTGCTGTGCCATGGTGCTGGCCTCCACCGCGTAGATTTTCCGCGCGCCGGCCTGCGCGGCGAAAGAAGGAGAGGATCCCCGAGCCACAGCCCACGTCCAGCACGATCTGCGGGGACAAGGGGGGAGGAGCTCGGGGTCAGGGCGCCTGAACCTCCTCTGATCCCGTGTTGGATCCCCTGTTGGATCCCATTTGATCCGCTGTTTGATCCCGTGTTCGATCCCCTGTTCGATCCCATTCGATCCCATTTGATCCCATGTTCGATCCCATGTTTGATCCCTGGTTTGATCCTGTTCGATCCCATTTGATCACCTCTTTGATCCCCTGCTCGATCCCATTCGATTCCATTTGATCCGCTGTTTGATCCCCTGTTGGATCCCTGACTCGATCCCTTGTTTGATCCCATTTGATCCCTTGTTCGATCCCTAACTCAATCCCGTTCGATCCCTTGTTTGATCCCACTCGATCCCCTGTTTGATCCTGTTCGATCCCCTGTTTGATCCTGTTCGATCCCATTTGATCACCTCTTTTTGATCCCCTGTTTGATCCCATTCGATTCCATTAATCCCGTGTTCGATCCCCTGTTCCCTTCTATGATCCCATTTGATCTCCTGTTCAATCCCCAGGTTGATCCCCTTGTTTGATCCCATTCGATTCCATTTGATCCCTTGTTTGATCCCATGTTCGATCCCTTGTTCAATCCTGTTTGATCCCACATGATCCCCTGTTCAATCCCTGGGTTGAGCCCATGTTCGATCCCATTCGATCCCGTTTGATCCCTTGTTTGATCCCATGTTCGATCCCTGGCTTAATCCTGTTTGATCCCGTGTTTGATCCCTGGTTTGATCCTGTTTGATGATCCCATTTGATCACCTCTTTGATCCCCTGCTCGATACCATTCAATTCCATTTGATCCCTGGTTTGATCCTGTTCGATCCCATTTGATCCCTGGTTTGATCCCCTGTTTGATCCCATTTGATCCCCTGTTCGATCCCATTCAATTCCATTTGATCCCTTCTTCGATCCCTTGTTCAATCCTGTTTAATCCCACATTTGATCCCCTGTTTGATCCTTGTTTGATCCCATGTTCGATCCCCGACTCGATCCCGTTCGATCCCATTTGATCCCTTGTTTGCTCCCCTGTTCAATCCCATTCAATCCCTGGCTCGATCCCTGGCTCGATCCCCTGTTGGATCCTGTTTGATCCCCTGTTCGATCCCTTGTTCAATCCCCAACTCGATCCCGTTCGATCCCTTGCTTGATCCTGTTTGATCCCATTTGATCCCTTGTTTGATCCCCTGCTCGATCCTGCTCGATCCCTGGCTCGATCCCATTGGATGCCCTGTTTGATCCCGTATTTGATCCTGTTCGATCCCATTCGATCCCTTGTTCAATCCCTGGCTCGATCCCCTGTTGGATCCCATCGATCCCTGGCTCGATCCCATTGGATCCCCTGTTGGATCCTGTTTGATCCCTTGTTCGATCCCACATTCGATCCCCAGGTTGATCCTGTTCAATCCCTGGCTTGATCACCTGTTTGATCCCATCGATCCCTGGCTCGATCCCATTGGATCCCCTGTTGGATCCCTTGCTCGATCCCACATTCGATCCCCAGGTTGATCCTGTTCAATCCCTGGCTCCGTCCCGTTTGATCCATTGGATCCCCTGTTGGATCCTGTTTGATCCCTTGTTCGATCCCCCATTTGATCCCCAGGTTGATCCCATTCAATACCTGGCTCAATCCCACTCGATCCCCTGTTCGATCCCACTCGATCCCCTGATCGATCCCACTCGATCCCACATTCGATCCCCTGTTTGATCCCTTGTTCAGTCCCTGGCTCGATGCCCAGTTTGATCCCGCTGGATCCCCTGTTGGATCCTGTTTGATTCCCTGATCAATCCTATTTGACCCCCGTTCGATCCCAGTTGATCCCCTGTTGGATCCTGTTTGATCCCACGTTTGATCCCCCGCTGGATCCCTCGTTCAATCCCATTTGATCCCCAGCTCGATCCCCTGTTGGATCCCCTGTTGGATCCCATATTTGATCCCATATTTGATCCCCTGTTTGACCCCAGCCAGCTGTGTCCCCCCAGGGTGGGAAGCACAGCCCCGGTTTGTGGCTCTGGGCTGCAGCGGCGCTGCTGGAGACCCCAAAATTCTTTTGGATTCTCCAAAAAGTGAGGTGGGACTGGCACCTGGATCCAGGCTGCAGCCGTCCCAAATCCCAGCCGGATTCCGTCCCCAAATCCCAGCCGGATTCTGCCCCCAAATCCCAGCCAGATCTCCCCCAAATCTCAGCCAGAGTGGTCCCAAATCCCATCCAGATTCCCTCCCCAAATCCCAGCCGGATTCTGGTCCCAAATCCCAGCCAGATCTCCCCCAAATCCCAGCCAGATCTCCCCCAAATCCCAGCCGGATCTCCCCCAAATCCCAGCCGGATTCTGCCCCCAAATCCCAGCCGGATTCCGCCCCCAAATCCCAGCCGGATTCCGTCCCCAAATCCCAGCCGGATTCTGTCCCCAAATCCCAGATAAATTTCCCTCAAGCCCAGCCACACTCCCTCCCCAAACTGAGCTAAATTTCCCCTAAACCCAATCAGATTCCCTCCCCAAATCCCAGCTAAATTCCTCCCAAATCCCAGCCGGATTCCCTCCCCAAATCCCAGCCAGATCTCCCCCAAATCCCAGCCAGATTCCCTCCCCAAATCCAGCTAAATTTCCCTCAAACCCAGCCAGATTCCCTCCCAAATCCCATCCAGATTCCCCCCAAACCCCGACCAAATCTCCCCAAAGCCGCAGCCGGCTGCCCCCGAACCTCACCCAGACCCCACCAAACCCAAAGCCAGGCTTTCCCTGCCTTGAAAACCAAACCAACCTCGACAAAAACCCAGCCAGAGCCCCCCAAAACTGTCAGGGTTCTACCAAAAAGGAGCTGAACCCCCTTAGAAGGAGCTGAACCCCACAAAAAAAGCTGAACCCCCCCAAAAAGAGCTGAACCCCCCCCAAAAAGGAGCAGAACCCCCCCAAGAAGGTGCTGAACCCCCCCCAGAAGGCGCTGAACCCCCCCAAAAAGAGCTGAACCCCCCCAAAAAGAGCTGAACCCCCCCCCAAAAAGGAGCTGAACCCCCCCCAGAAGGAGCTGAACCCCCCCAAAAAGGAGCTGAACCCCCCCAAAAGGAGCCAAACCCCCCCAGAAGGAGCCGAACCCCCCAAAAAGGAGCTGAACCCCCCAAAAGGAGCCGAAGCCCCCCCAAAAGGAGCTGAACCCCCCCCAGAAGGAGCCAAACCCCCCCAAAAAGAGCTGAACCCCCCCAAAAAAGGAGCTGAACCCCCCCAGAAGGAGCTGAACCCTGCAGACCTTGTCCTTGAAGTCGCTGTGGTTCTGCAGGATGGCGCGCTGGTACGTCCCCGTGCGCACGTAATCCTGCATCATGTTCTGCTGCTGGGACAGGTACCCGTAGAACTGCCGGACACACGGACACACGGACACACGGACACGGCGTCAGGCCCCTCCTCGCACCGGGAATTCCATCCCAGCAACGGGAATTCCATCCCAGCAACGGGAATTCCATCCCAGCACCGGGAATTCCATCCCAGCAACGGGAATTTCACCCCCAGAAATGGGATTTCCCCCCCAGCACCGGGAATTCCATCCCAGCACCGGGAATTCCACCCCCAGAAATGGGAATCACCTCCCAGCACTGGGAATTCCATCTCTTAGCACTGGCAATCCCAACCCCAGCACTGGGAATTTCACCCCCAGAAATGGGATTTCCCCCCCAGCACCGGGAATTCTACCCCCAGAAACGGGAATCACCTCCCAGCACTGGGAATTTCACCCCCAGCACCGGGAATTCCACCCCCAGAAATGGGAATTCCATCCCAGCACCGGGAATTCCACCCCCAGCACCAGGGATTCCACCCCCAGCACCGGGGATCCCCTCCTCACACCGGGAATTCCACCCCAGCACCGAGAATTCCATCCCAGCACCGGGAATCCCCTCCCCAGCACCGGGAATCCCCTCCTCACACCGGGAATTCCACCCCCAGCACCGGGAATTCCATCCCAGCACCGGGAATTCCACCCCAGCACCGGGAATTCCACCCTCAGCACCGGGAATTCCACCCTCAGCACCAGGAATCACCTCCCAGCACTGGGAATTCCACCCCCAGCACTGGGAATCACCTCCCCAGTGCCGGGAATTCCACCCCCAGCACCGGGAATTCCACCCCAGCACCGGGAATTCCACCCCCAGAAATGGGATTTCCCCCACAGCACCGAGAATTCCACCCTCAGCACCGGGAATTCCACCCCCAGCACCGGGAATCCCCTCCTCACACCGGGAATCCCCTCCTCACACCGGGAATTCCATCCCAGCAATGGGAATTTCACCCCCAGCACCGGGAATCCCCTCCTCACACCGGGAATTCCACCCCCAGCACCGGGAATCACCTCCTCACACCGGGAATTCCATCCCAGCACGGGGAATTCCACCCCCAGCACCGGGAATTCCATCCCAGCAACGGGAATTCCACCCCCAGCACCGGGAATCACCTCCCCAGAAATGGGATTTCCCCCCCAACACCAGGAATTCAACCTCAAACCCTGGGAATCCACCCTGAGCACCAGGAGTCCCACCACAGCACCGGGAATTCTCTCCCCAGCACCAGGAATCACCTTCCAGCACTGGGAATTCAACCTCAAACCCTGGGAATCCAGTCCCCAGCACTGGGAATCACCTCCCCAGCACGGGGAGTCCCACCCCCAGAAACGGGAATTCTCCCCCCAGCACTGGGAATTCCATCTCTTAGCACTGGGAATCCCAACCCCAGCACTGGGAATCCCACCTCAAACACCGGGAATCCGACCCCAAGCACCGGGAATTCGACTTCAAACCCCGAGAATCCCACCCCTAGCACTGGGAATTCACCCCAAGCACCAGGATTTTCTCCCCAGCACTGAATATTTTCCCCCAGCACTGGGAATTCTCCTCCCAGCACTGGGAATTCCACCCCAAACACCAGGAATTCCTCCCCCCAACATCAGGAATTCTCCCTCCAGCACTGCGAATTCAACCTCAAACACCGAGAATCCCACACCCAAACACCGGGAATCCTCCTCCAACATTGGGAATTCTCCCCCCAGCACTGGGAATTTGACTTCAAACACCGGGAATCCCACCCCCAACACCGGGAATCTCCCTCCAAGACGGGGAATTCTGCCCCCAGCCCCCAGGAATCCCCTCCCCAGCACTGGGATTTCCCCCCCAAACATTGGGAATTCTACCCCCAACACCAGGAATTCTCCCTCCAGCACCAGGAATCCCCTCCCCAGCACTGGGAATCCCTCTCGAACATTGGGAATTCTGCCCCCAGCACAAGGAATTCGACCTCAAACACCGGGAATTCTCTCCCCAGCACCGGGAATTTGACTTCAAACACCGAGAATCCCCCTCAAACACCGGGAATCCCCCCTCAAACACCGGGAATTCTCCCTGCAGCACCAGGGATCCCCTCCCCAGCACTGGGAATCCCTCTCCAACATTGGGAATTCTCTCCCCAGCACCAGGAATTCGACCTCAAACACCGGGAATCCCCCCTCAAACACCGGGAATCCCCCCTCAAACACCGGGAATCCCCCCTCAAACACCGGGAATCCCCCCTCAAACACCGGGAATCCCCCTCAAACACCGGGAATCCCCCTCAAACACCGGGAATCCCCCCTCAAACACCAGGAATCCCCCTCAAACACCGGGAATCCCCCCTCAAACACCAAGAATCCCCCCTCAAACACCAGGAATCCCCCCTCAAACACCGGGAATCCCCCTCCCCAGCCCCTGGAACCCCACCTGGAAGTACTGCACGGCCGAGGACTCCTCGGTGCGCTCGCTGAACACTGAGCGCTCCGTGTTGTGGCCCCGGCAGTTCTTCAGGATGTTGTAAAAGGAGCAGAAATCTGGGGAAAGGGGGTGGGATTTTGGGAAAAAAAAGGTGATTATTGGGTGGGGGTCGCAGAGGGACCGGGGGGGGCTCCTGGGGAGGGGGTCTCGCACCGTTGGGGGTCCCGAACTGCAGCAGGACGCTGTTGCAGCCCAGGGTGATGATGAAGGATTGCTTCCCCACCCGGCTGCACTCGGTCTCCCGGGACACCGAGCACTTGAAGACGCAGACATCCTCGTCTGGAAAAAAAAAAATACCGGGAATGGGGGGGAAAAAAAAAAAAAAAACCGGGAACGGGGAAAAAAAAAAAAAAAAAAACCGGGAACGGGGAGGGGAAAACCGGGAACGGGGAGGGGAAAGCGGCAGAGGAAGGAAAACGGGGCGGGCAGATGGGGTGGAATGAAAGGAGAAAAGGGAGGGGACAGGGAGAAAAGCGAGGTGAGCACGAGGCCGAGCCCCCGCCCCGAACCCTCCCCGACGGGAGCGGGATGGAGCACAATTAACCTAATTAACCTCTAATTACGGCGGGGGAGGACTCCTAAAGCGTTGGTCCGCAGGGGGAGCAGCCAGAAATTCCAAGCAGAAAGGGGAATTTTTTTTGGGGCCGGGGATAGACGGGATAAGGATGGAGGGGGCTGGGGAGGAGGTTGGGAGTTGGGAATCGCCCCGGGAGTTGGGAATCGCCCCGGGGGGGACCGGGGGAAGCATCCCGGGAATCATCCCCAGGAGCCGCTTAACGGGCATCAACCGGAAAATCCAACCCAGCCGCTTCCCTCCCGGCAAAAAAAAAAAAAAATAATAATAATAAAAAAAATTAAATCCCGGTTTTTCCCCCCCCCTCGGGATCCGGCGGAGCGGCCACGCGGCGCTGGAAGTTGCGGGAGGAACCCGGGAGCGGCGGGGAACACCTGCACCGAGCCCCGGGCACGGCGGCAGCCCCGGGCACGCCGGCTCTTTGTGACCGATGAAAAGAACCGGCAGATGTTCCGGCAAAAAAAAAATAAAACAAAAAAAAAACCCAAAAAAACCCAAACCCCGGAGCCCCCCGGTAGACAAAGGAGGCTCCGGAGCAGCTTCCGGAGGCTCCGGTGGGGGAAGAAGCTCCCGGTGTTCCCGGGAATAGAGATGGAGCAGCGGGGATGGAGCCGTGCCTCAGTTTCCCTTCTCTCCTTCCCTCCCCCACACACACATCGGTGTCAAAGCCGCCGCCGCCGCCGCGTTAATTAATTATTCCCGGTGATTAATGAAGGGATCCGTTAGCGCCGAGGGGAGGGGGCCGGGGGTCGCTTTTTTCCCCCTCCTCACACCGCGGATAATCCGCGGGGATCCCGGCCGGGCACCGAGGAGCACAAAGCGCAGGGTTTGGGGGGGGGGAAAAAAATTAAAAAAATTTAAAAAATGCCCCAAAAGCACGGGAAAAGCCGGGATCTTGCGCGGAGACAAAGAGAACTCGGCGCCGCCGCCGCCCCGGGAATTCGGGGGGTGCCACCGGGAGCCCCCCACCCCCCTCACCGGCGAGGTCACGGAATTGGGGCCGTTTCGGGCAAAAAGTGAGAAGGAACCGGGGGTGGGGGTGGGGATGGGAATCAACTTTCCGCTGCCTCCGGAAAACGCCCGGGGGGTCGGGGACCCCCGAGCCCGGCCGTGCCCAGATCCCCCCCCCAAAAAGGGAAGGGACAGTGAAAGTCCCCCCCAAACCCATCTCGGGACCCCCCCCAGCCCAGCCCCCCTCAGGCCCTGAGCCCCCCAAACCCCCCCCAAGCCCCCAGCTCAGCCCTGCAGGCCCAGCCCCCGGACCCCCAAAGCCCCCCGAGCCCCCCGAGCGCTCCCACCCCGCCGATCCCCCCCAGCCCCGGGCCCCCCATCCCCACAGAGCCCTCAGCGCCCCCTCAGCTCCTCAGTGACCTCCCCCAACCCCCACAGACCCCTCAGGGTCTCTTCCCGCCCCTCCCGCCCCCGCTGACCCCTCAGAGCCCCTCCCCCATCCCCACAGACCCCTCAGAGCCCCTCATCCCCCTCCCCCGCCGGGCCCCCCGCCCCGCCCGGGCTCCCTGCGGCGCACTCACGGTCGTAGAGGGCGATGGCGGCGCTGTCGGGGCCGGTGCGGACCTCGAGGCGCAGCGGCTGCTGCTCCTGGTGCCGCTGGATCTCCCCGTTCGCGTCCCCGACCGTGAGGAGCCGCACGCCGGGGAACACCGACACCGCGGCCATCTTGGACCGCGCCGCGCCCCGCCCACCCGGGGCCCCGCCCCCCGACCCGGGGCCCCGCCCACACCCGCCCCTCGACCCGGGCCCCGCCCAGTCAGAGACACGCCCCCCTCGCTGAGGACACGCCCCCTAAACGGTCGCGAGCGGGGCGGGTGCGCCCCCTGGCGGGCGTAAAGGCACTGGGAACGGGACACCGGGAATGGGAACGGGGCACCGGGAATGGGAACGGGGCACTGGGAATGGGCACCGTGAATGGGTACGGGGCACCGGGAATGGGAACGGGACACGGGAACGGGACACCGGGAATGGGAACGGGACATGGGAATGGGCACCGGGAATGGGAACGGGGCACTGGGAATGGGAACGGGACACCGGGAATGGGAATGGGACATGGGGATGGGAACGGGACACGGGAATGGGAACGGGACACGGGAATGGGAACGGGACATGGGAATGGGCACCGGGAATGGGAACGGGGCACTGGGAATGGGAACGGGACACCGGGAATGGGAACGGGACACGGGAATGGGAACGGGACATGGGAATGGGCACCGGGAATGGGAACGGGACACCGGGAATGGGAACGGGGCACGGGAATGGGAACGGGACATGGGAATGGGAACGGGGCACCGGGAATGGGAACGGGGCACCGGGAATGGGAACGGGACATGGGAATGGGAACGGGGCACTGGGAATGGGAACGGGGCACTGGGAATGGGAACGGGGCACGGGAATGGGAACGGGGCACCGGGAATGGGAACGGGACACGGGAATGGGAACGGGGCACCGGGAATGGGAACGGGACACGGGAATGGGCACCGGGAATGGGAACGGGACACCGGGAATGGGAACGGGGCACGGGAATGGGAACGGGACATAGGAATGGGAACGGGACATGGGAATGGGCACCGGGAATGGGAACGGGGCACTGGGAATGGGAACGGGGCACCGGGAATGGGAACGGGACACGGGAATGGGAACGGGACACGGGAATGGGCACCGGGAATAGGAACGGGGCACCGGGAATGGGAACAGGGCACCGGGAATGGGAACGGGACATGGGAATGGGGACCAGGAATGGGAACGGGACACCGGGACACTGGGAATGGGCACCGGGAATAGGAATGGGACACGGGAATGGGGACCAGGAAAGGGCACCGGTACCGGTACCGGGAATGAGAACGGGACACCGGGAAAGGGACACAGCACTGGGAACTGCCACGGACACCGGGACTGGCACCGGCCCCAGGATGGCGGCAATGCGGCAGCGCTGGGGACAAACACCTTTATTGGCACCAGAGAGTCCCGTGGGGAGCTCGCAGCACCGGAGGGAGGGTTGGGATCCTCCGGGAGGGCTCCCGGTAACTGGAGCCGGGCCAGCCTCCATCCATGGGGACAACCGGGACCGCCAGGGCCCCTCACCGGGACGGCGACGTCAGCACGGGGGCCATGGGGAGGCTCTGCCGAGACAGGGGGGACCCAGGTGTGGGGTTTGGGTGGCACTGAGGGGTCTGGGTTGGATTTGGGGGTCACGGGGGGGTCCGGCCTTACCGGGGCCGGGACCGTGTGGCTCCGTCCACGCCGCCGCCGGAGGCCTGTGAGGAACAGAACCGGTGGCACCGGGAGCCAGGTCACCCCCAGCAGGGCGGGGTGGGGGGCCCTGGGCGCTGAGCACCCCCGGGATCCCCGGTTCCGAGTCCCCCCGGAATTCCCGGTTCTGAGCCCCCCCGGGATTCCCGGTTCTGAACCCCCCCGGGAATCCCGATTCCAAGCTCCCCGGTTCCGAACCCCCCCGGGATTCCTGGTTCCGAGCCCCCCAGGATTCCCGGTTGCGAGCCCCCCGGAATTCCCGGTTCCGAGTCCCCCCGGGATTCTCGGTTCCGAGCCCCCCGGGATTCCCGGTTCCGAGTCCCCCGGAATTCCCGGTTCCGAGCTCCCCGGTTCCGAACCCCCCCGGGATTCCCGGTTCCGAACCCCCCGGAATTCCCGGTTCCGAACCCCCCGGGATTCCCGGTTCCGAACCCCCCGGGATCCCGGTTCCGAACCCCCCGGGATTCCCGGTTCCGAGCCCCCCTCCCACCTCGCCAGGCCACGGCCGCAGCCCCCAGCAGCAGCAGCAGCAGCCCCGGGACGGCGACACCGAGCGAGACCGGGAGGAGCCAGGAGGGATCTGGAAAGGAGAGAGGGTGGGGGATCACCGGGATCCGGCACCGGGATCCGGCACCGGGATCCAGCACCGGGACCCGTGACAGGGACACCCCCGGGGCGGTGCCGGTGCCGGTACCGTTCCGCAGGGTCCCGGCCGTGGGTGGGGGTCCTGTGGCACCGGGGGGACACTCGGCATCGCCCAAATCTGGGGAGAAAAACGCCGGATTTGGCTCCGGGGCAGCGCCGGGATGCGGGGATTCCCCCCGGGGTGAGCCCCCCTCCACCCACCGTCGCTCCCGATCCCGGGGCTCAGCTCCGACTCCAGCCAGGCGCTGCCGTTGTAGCTCCGGTACCGGCACCGGAAGCACCGGGGGGCTCCGGGCAGGGAGAACTCGGCCCAGTGCTGGTCGGGGGCGGCCGGAAAGCTCCGCACCGGGATCCCCGGGATTCCCTGGAGAAGCTCGAAGGTGCTGCCGGGGAAACGTCGCGGGGCCAGGCAGCGGATCCGGGGGGGACCCGGCTCCGGGGGGAGCTGGAGCACCAAGGGAGCCGGGAGGAGCCGCAGGGAAGGGCCGGGATCCCGGGGGGAATCCCGGGGGCGATCCCGAGGGCGATCCCGAGGGGAATCCCGGATGGAATCCCGGGGGGAATCCCGGGGGCGATCCCGGGGGGAATCTCGGGGGGGATCCCGGGGGCGATCCCGGGGGGGATCCCGAGGGGAATCCCGGGGGGAATCCCGGGGGCGATCCCGAGGGGAATCCCGGGGGGAATCCCGGGGGGAATCCCGGGGGGAATCCCGGGGGCGATCCCGAGGGGAATCCCGGGGGGAATCCAGGGGGGAATCCCGGGGGCGATCCCGGGGACGATCCCGGGGGGAATCCCGAGGGCGATCCCGAGGGGAATCCTCGATGGAATCCCGGGGGCGATCCCGGGGGGAATCCCGGGGGGAATCCTCGATGGAATCCCGAGGGGAATCCTCGATGGAATCCCGGGTGGAATCCTCGATGGAATCCCGGCCGGAATCGTGCTCTGTCCGGCTCAAGCACGAGGGAAACGCCGCAGCCACGAGGAGCAGAAACTCCAACCTCATCCTCCTCCTCCTCCTCCTCCTCTTCCTCCTGCGGGAGCCCCCCGGGAATGAGGGCTGAGCCGGAATGTGCCGGGAAGAGCCGGAGGGTGCCGGGCTGGGGATTTGGGGCGCAGGAAGGAAGCGGCTGCTGGGCCCCAGGAAACGGAGATTTGCGCAAAATTGCGCAAAAATGGGTTTGGGGTTTTTTTTGTTTTTTTTTTTTGCACCCAAAGCTCCGGGCTCGGAGGGGAAATGCGGCTCCTCCAGGCTGGGAACAGATTTCTGTGGCTGGCGGCTGAAATTGTCGTGATCTTCACATGGAAGGAAGGGAAAAAGGGACCCTGGATGCCCAAATCTGCTCCTGGACCCCAAAATCTGCTCCTGGACCCCAAAATCTACCTCAATACCCCCCAAATCTGCCTTGAAATGTCTCAAATCTGCCCCCCCCCAGCCCCAAATCAGCCCTGGACTTCCCCAGGTCTGCCCCCAGACCTCCAAATCCGTCCCCGTTTTCCTCCCTGGACCTGCAAATCGGCCCCCAAATGCCCCAAATCTGCTCCCAAATGCCCCAAATCTGCTCCCAAATCCCCCGAATTTGACCCCAAAACCCCCCGGAGCCCGCGCGGTGCATTGTGGGACTCCGGCTCCGCCAGGCGGCGCCCTCGAACCCCGGGGGGCTGGGGAGGGGGCGGGCCCAGGCTTTCGCTGGCCAATCAAAGCTCAGGGCTGAGGGGAGGGAGCAGCCAATGAGCGCAGGGGTCTCGGGGGGGGGAACGGAGAGGACCCCGCGCCTCGGGGGGGCCCCGACGGCGCCTGAAAAACTCCGGGATCAGCGGCGGGGATCCGGGAGCGGAACCGGGATCCAGAACCGGGATCGGCACCGGGGATCCGGAGCCGGGATCGGCACCGCCATCCGCCGCCGGGAGGATCACTCGGCGGGATCCGCCGCCGGGATCTCCGTCCCGCGGGGTCCCTGAGTCAGCTCCCGCCTCAGGCGGCGCCGCGGGCAGCCCGCGGAGGGGCCTCCCTGAGGGCATCGCGCGGCGATGGCGGCGGCCGCGGAGCCCGCAGGAATTTTGATCCCAAACTTTCCCGAATTCCCGGATTTTGCACGCGGATCCCGGAGCGGGGTCGGAAACGGGGGGAGACGGGGCGTTGGGGGTGGGTCCCGTCCGGGATTTTGGGGGTAAATCCCCTCCTCGGATCCACATCTCGGTGTTGCAGGTCTGAGGGATGCATCCCACAGCTCCCCCTTCCCTATGCCAATAAATTAAACTTCGGGATTTTTTTTTTAACCATTATGGTAGCGGGACAAGCAAGAACTGGGGACGCCGCGCCCTAAAATCCCCACCCCCAAATCCCCCATCCCCACTCCCAAGAACGAGGCCGAACCCTTCCCCAAGAATTCCACAGGTTGGTTTGGTTTTCCCTTTATTCGGATTTTTATTTAATTATTTTTTTTGCCGGTTTTTAGTTCATTAATGGGACGCGGAGCGGAGGCACTTCGGGGGGACCCCCCAAGAACCGCCCCCGGCTCGTTAATGGATTAATTGGCCCCCCCGAGCCGGGGGGTCGTTAAGGCACCGGGGCCGGGGGGGGTTGGAAAAATCCACATTATTGCTGGGCCGGGAGGGTTTGTATTTTTTTTTGCTTTTTTTTCTATTTTTTTGCTTTTTTTTTTTCCTGGTTTGCCTTTTTTTTTTTTTTTTTCCTCTCTCCTTTTTTTTTTTTTTTTTTCTTTTTTTTTTTATACAATTAATACAAGTCTGTAAAAATATTTACAACCTGGGCTCCCGGCCGGAGCCGACTGGGGGAAGGCGAGGTGAGGAAAAGGAGGGGAGGAGACGCTTCCAGAGCAAATTTCTTCCTCTTCTTCCTCCTCCTCGCTCCGGGAATTCGCTTCCCCTGCCCCGGAGGATTCCCGGGATAACGGAGCCGAGGGGGTCGCAGCTTCCTCCTCCTCCTCCTCCTCCTCTTTTTTTTCTTCCTCGGGGTTATTCCCGAGAGGGGAAAAATTCCTGAGCTTCTCAGGGACCTGACCGGGAATTATTAGCGAATCCCTCGGGGAATTCCAGTATTTCCCCCCAGCTCTAAAAACCCCGAAATTCTCAGAAAAAAAACCCAAAAAAACCCCAAAATAACAACCGAGCGCTGGGGGAGGCGGCGGGGGAGGAGAATCCCCGAATCCCGAGGCTTTTCCCGGGGAATATTTTAACACAAAAGCTCTGGGAAGGACCGGAGGAGGAGGAGGAGGAGGAAGGCCGGGAATTGTGACAAAGTGCAATGTTCCCCACCCCAGCGAGCCGGGCACGGAGGGCACCGGGAACGGCCCCGGGAGCTGCCAGGATCAGCTGCTGGGACCAGCCCGGGAGCTGCCGCCGGCCGGGACCGGCACCGGGATCCGGCACCGGGATCGGGATCCGGGTCAGCCCCGGGATCCGGGATCAGCCCCGGGATCGGGATCCGGACCGGCTCCGGGATCCGGGATCGGCCCCGGGATTGGGATCCGGGTCAGCCCCGGGATCGGGATCCGGGATCGGGATCTGGATCAGCCCCGGGATCGGGATCCGAGATCGGGATCAGCCCCAGGATCGGGATCTGGGATCCGGATCAGCCCCGGGATCCGAGATCGGGATCAGCCCCGGGATCGGGATCCGGGATCAGCCCCGGGACGAGCCCCGGGCTGGCTCCGGGAGGTCTGGGCGGGCTCGGGGCCGGTAGTTTGTTGGTTTTTTTCTCCGTTGTTTTTTTTCCCGTTCCGGGAAGTCTGGGCCGGTTTCTTTCCCCCCCCCCCGGTTGTTTTTTTCCCCGGTTTTTCCCGTTCCCAAGGCGGCGGCGGCGGCTCCGGGGTTAATCCAGCAGGGAGGGCTCGGCGGGGCGGATGATGGTCGGGCGGTTCGGGGCCGCCGGGGGTCTCCTGCGGGGGGGAACCAGGGGGCGCTGAGAGCCCGGCGGGGCCCGGGGGCATCCCGGTGAGACCCGGGGGGATCCCGGTGAGACCCCGGTGAGACCCTGAGGGATCCCGGTGAGACCCCGGTGAGACCCTGGAGGGATCCCGGTGAGACCCTGGTGAGACCCCTGAGGGATCTCTGTGAGACCCCGGTGGGATCCCGTTGAGACCCCGGTGGGATCCCGGTGAGGCCCCGGTGGATCCCGTTGAGACCCCGGTGGGATCCCGGTGAGACCCTGGTGAGACCCCTGAGGGATCCCGGTGAGACCCCTGAGGGATCCCGGTGAGACCCCGGCAGGACCCGGGGGGATCCCGGTGAGACCCCGGTGGGTCTCGGTGAGACCCCAGCAGGACCCGGGGGGATCCCGGTGAGACCCTGAGAGATCCCGGTGACACCCTGGTGAGACCCCGGGGGGATCCCGGTGAGACCCCTGACAGATCCTGGCGGGACCCAGGGGGATCCCGGTGAGACCCCGGTGGGACCCCTGAGGGATCCCGGTGGGACCCCGGTGAGACCCCGGTGGGACCCCTGAGGGATCCCGGTGGGACCCCGGTGAGACCCCGGTGGATCCCGGCGGATCCCGGCGCCGCCTCCCCGCCGCTCACCTGGGCACTCCGGGCGGGATCCCGGGCGGGATGCGGGCGGGCCGGGCGGGGATCTGTGGCGGAGCCGTGAAGGGGTCGCTGGCGGCGGCGGCGGCGGCGAAGGGGCCCAGGCGGGACGGGATCGGGGGCGCGGCGAAGGCGGGCGGGGCCGGGCCGCCCCCCGCGGGCAGCGGCAGCAGCGGCGGCGGCCCCGGGGCCGGGGCTCGCAGGGACGGGGGGCGGCCCGGGGGGAGCAGCGCCGAGGGCGGCCGGCGCTGGGGAGGGGGGCTGCGGAGGAGGGGGAGGAACGGGAATTTGGGATGGGTCGTGACGGGAATGGGGAGAAGCAAAGAGGGATAGCCCGGAAATCCCACTGGGAACACCCCAATGGCCATGGGAACGGGATAAATCCTTCTGGGAGTAACGGGAATCCCACTGGGAACAGGATAAATCCTGCTGGGAATAACGGGAATCCCACTGGGAACGGGATAAATCCTGCTGGGAGTAACGGGAATCCCACTGGGAATGGGATAAATCCTTCTGGGAGTAACGGGAATCCCACTGGGAACACCCCAGTATCCATGGGAATGGGATAAATCCTGCTGGGAGTAACGGGAATCCCACTGGGAATGGGATAAATCCTTCTGGGAGTAACGGGAATCCCACTGGGAACGGGATAAATCCTTCTGGGAGTAACGGGAATCCCACTGGGAACGGGATAAATCCTTCTGGGAGTAACGGGAATCCCACTGGGAACGGGATAAATCCTGCTGGGAATAACGGGAATCCCACTGGGAACGGGATAAATCCTGCTGGGAGTAACGGGAATCCCACTGGGAACACCCCAATGGCCATGGGAACGGGATAAATCCTTCTGGGAATAATGGGAATCCCACTGGGAACGGGATAAATCCTTCTGGGAGTAACGGGAATCCCACTGGGAACGGGATAAATCCTGCTGGGAGTAACGGGAACACCTCGAAACCCCCTGGGAACACCTCTGGCAGCATCCCAAACCCCTGGGGAGAGCCCAGTCCTGCTGAAAATACCCTCAGTCCCTCTGGAAACATCCAGAATCTCACTGGGAACAGCCTCCATCCCTCTGGGAAGACCCTAAGCCTACTGGGAACACCCTCAGTACCCTGGGAATCCCTTGGGAACACCCTAAACCTGTCTCAAAGCACCTCAACCCCCCCCCGAACACCTCAAACCCTGCAGTAAAACCTCCCCAACCCCCCCTGAACACCCCCAAATCCCCTCAGAACCCCCCAAACCCCCACAGAAAACTCCAAATCCTGCAATAAAACACCCCAAACCCTCTCAGAACCCCCCAAACCCCACTCAGAACATGACAACCCCACCCAGAACACCCCAAACCCCCTCAGAACCCCCCCAAACCCCCCCAGAAACCCCCAAACCCCCTCAGAACCCACCAGACCCCCTCAGAACTGCCCCAAACCCTCTCAGAACCCCCCTAAACCCCACTCAGAGCACCACAACCCCACTCAGAACCCCCCAAACCCCCTCAGAACCCACCAGACCCCCTCAGGGACCTCCAAACCCCCTCAGAACCCCCCCAAACCCCCTCAGAACCCACCAGACCCCCTCAGGGACCCCCAAACCTCCTCAGAACCCCCTCAGAACCCCCAAAACCCCCTCATAACCCCCCCTAACCCCCCTCAGAACACCCCAAACCCTGCAGTAAAAGACCCCAAACCCCCCCAACCCCTCCTCAGAACACCCCAAACCCCCTCAGAACCCCCTCAGAACACCCCCAATCCCCCCAAACCCCCTCAGAACACCCCAAACCCCCCTCAGAACACCCCAAACCCCACCCCGAAGCCCCCCCAACCCCACTCAGAACCCCCCCAAACCCCCTCAGAACCCCCCCCAAACCCCACCCAGAACACCTCAAACCCCACTCAGAACACCCCCAAATGCCATAGGAACACCCCAAACCCCACAGTAAAACACCCCAAACTCCCCAAACCCCACAGCGAAACACCCTCAACCCCCTCAGAACCCCCCCAAACCCCCTCAAACCCCCTCAGAACCCCCCCAAACCCCCTCAGAACCCCCCCAAACCCCACTCAGAGCACCACAACCCCACTCAGAACCCCCCCAAACCCCCTCAGAACCCCCTCAGAACACCCCAAACCCTGCAGTAAAAGACCCCGAACCTCCCCAACCCCTCCTCAGAACCCCCCCAAACCCCCTCCGAACCCACCAGACCCCCTCAGGGACCGCCAAACCCCCTCAGAACACCCCAAACCCCACCCAGAACACCTCAACCCCCTCAGAACCCCCCCAAACCCCCTCAGAACCCACCAGACCCCCTCAGAACCCCCCCAAACCCCCTCAGAACACCCCAAACCCCACAATAAAACACCCTCAACCCCCTCCGAACCCCCCCAAACCCCACACAGAACCCCCCCAAACCCCACCCAGCACACCTCAAACCCCCTCAGAAACCCCCCAAACCCCACTCAGAACCCACCAGACCCCCTCAGAACCCCCCCAAACTCCCCCAACCCCCCTCCGAACCCGCCCAGCCCCCCCTCCTTGCACCCCCCTACCTGTGGCCGGCGGCGGGCTGCAGCCAGGTGTCATCCACGGGCGGGGGCACGGGCGTGGAGACGGTGCTGGTGCTGATGTCGCCGATGATGCCCAGCGCCTCCTTCAGCGCGTGGTACATGCGCAGCATCTCGTCCCGGCGCTGCGCCTGCTCCGCCGACTCCTCCATCAGGCTGCTCTGGTCCGACGAGGAGTACAGGAAAGCCAGCAGCTCCGAGTGGATGAAATCCTTGGTCTGGAAAAGGGGATTAGAGGGAAGGGTTCAAGAGGAGTACAGGAAAGCCAGCAGCTCCCAGTGGATGAGATCCTTCTGGAAAAGGGGATTAAAGGGAAGGTTCAGGAGCAAAGGAAAGCCAGCAGCTCCGAGTGGATGAAATCCTTGGTCTGGAAAAGGGAGTTAAAGGAAGGTTCAAGAGGAGCCAGCAGCTCCCAGTGGATGAAATCCTTGTCTAGAAAATGGGGTTAAAGGAAGGTTCAGGAGCACAGGAAAGCCAGCAGCTCCGAGTGGATGAAATCCTTGGTCTGGAAAAGGGGATGAAAGGGAAGGGTTCAAGAGGAGCCAGCAGCTCTGAGTGGATGAAATCCTTGGTCTGGAAAAGGGAGTGAAAGGGGAGGTTCAAGAGGAGCCAGCAACTCCCAGTGGATGAAAAGGTGAAAGGGAAAGGTTCAGGAGCACAGGAAAGCCAGCAACTCCCAGTGGATGAAATCCTTGGTCTGGAAAAGGTGAAAGGGAAAGGTTCAGGAGGAGCCAGCAGCTCCGAGTGGATGAAATCCTTGGTCTGGAAAAGGTGAAAGGGAAAGGGTTCAGGAGTACAGGAAAGCCAGCAGCTCCCAGTGGATGAAATCCTTGGTCTGGAAAAGGGGGTGAAGGGGAAAGGGTCAGGAGGAGCCAGCAGCTCTGAGTGGATGAAATCCTTGGTCTGGAAAAGGGAATTAGAGGGAAAGGTTCAAGAGGAGCCAGCAGCTCCGAGTGGATAAAATCCTTGGTCTGGAAAAGGGAGTGAAGGGGAAAGGTTCAGGAGTACAGGAAAGCCAGCAGCTCCCAGTGGATGAAATCCTTGGTCTGGAAAAGGGGATTAGAGGGATGGGTTCAAGAGTACAGGAAAGCCAGCAGCTCATCCTTGGTCTGGAAAAGGGGGTGAAAGGGAAGGTTTAGGAGGAGTTGAGTGGATGAAATCCTTGGTCTGGAAAAGGGAATTAGAGGGAAAGGTTCAAGAGGAGCCAGCAGCTCCGAGTGGATGAAATCCTTGGTCTGGAAAAGGGGGTTAAAGGAAGGTTTAGGAGGAGTTGAGTGGATGAAATCCTTGGTCTGGAAAAGGTGAAAGGGAAAGGGTTCAGGAGGAGCCAGCAGCTCCGAGTGGATGAAATCCTTGGTCTGCAAAGGGGTACAAATGCATATTCATACCCCTGTTACCTCCTCTTCTCCGTCACCTCCCTTCTCTCCATCCCATTTTCCTGCTCTCCATCCCCTTTCCCATCCCCTTTTTCCCTTTTCTATCCCCTTTTTCCCCCTTTTCCATCCCCTTTCCCCCTCTCCCCCTCTCACATTGTTGATCATGAGGTGCATGATGGTCTTTGGCATCAGGTCCCGGATGGATTTGTTGATGATCCCCACGTAGGAATCCACGAGGTTGCGGATGGTCTCCACCTGCCTCTCCAGCTGGGGGTCCATGGAGAAGGTGTTCTCCTGCGCCCCGTCCTCGCTCTCCGTCTGCCAGGGCAGGGAAGGAACTCAGCACAGGCTTGGGAAGGGTCCCCTCTGCTCCCTGCCCGTCCTTGGGGGCTTTTCTGCACCCTGGAAGGACCCAGCTCCACCCAGCAGCACCCTGGGGTGACGGGGAAGGGTCCCCTCTGCTCCCTGCCCGTCCTTGGGGGTTTTTCCAGAGCCTGGAAGGACCCAGATCCACCCAGCAGCACCCTGGGGTGATGGGGAAGGGTCCCCTCTGCTCCCTGCCCGTCCTTGGGGGTTTTTCCAGAGCCTGGAAGGGCTCAGACCCATCCAGCAGCACCCTGGGGTGATGGGGAAGGACCCAGACCCACCCAGCAGCACCCTGGGGTGACGGGGAAGGGTCCCCTCTGCTCCCTGCCTGTCCTTGGGGGCTTTTCTGCACCCTGGAAGGACCCAGCTCCACCCAGCAGCACCCTGGGGTGATGGGGAAGGACCCAGACTCATCCAGCAGCACCCTGGGGTGATTGGGAGGGACTCAAATCCACCCAGCAGCACCCTGAGGTGATTGGGAAGGCTCCCCTCTGCCCCCTGCCCGTCCTTGGTGGCTTTTCTGCACCCTGGAAGGACCCAGACCCACCCAGCAGCACCCTGGGGTGATGGGGAAGGGTCCCCTCTGCTCCCTGCCTGTCCTTGGGGGCTTTTCTGCACCCTGGAAGGACCCAGACCCACCCAGCAGCACCCTGGGGTGATTGGGAGGGACTCAAATCCACCCAGCAGCACCCTGGGGTGATGGGGAAGGACCCAGACCCACCCAGCAGCACCCTGGGGTGACGAGGAAGGACCCAGCTCCACCCAGCAGCAGCACCCTGGGGAGTTTCCCCCTCTCCAGGACATCCCAGGCTGCTCCCAGCTCCTCCCAGCTCCCTGGGAGTTGGGTTGGGAGCTGGAGGCACCTGATCCTTCTCGGGGTACACCCCTGCCCGCAGGAAGGAGGCTTTCCAGCTGTCCACGTCCTCCTGGGAGTCGCAGGCCAGCTCGATCTGCCGGAGATCCTTGTACACGTTCCTGCCGGGAGGGGAGGGGGGGCTGGGATCAGCGGGAGGAGCCTCCCAGCCCCAAATTCCAGCAGGATCCGGGTGGAAAAGGTTCCTCTGCAGGGTCCCAAACCTCCAGGAGGAGCTGGGAGCAGGGCTGGGCTCAGGGAGGAGCCTCCCAACCCCAAAAATCCCAGCGGGATCCGGGTGGAAAACGTTCCTCTGCAGGGTCCCAAACCTCCAGGAGAGGCTGGGAGCAGGGCTGGGCTCAGGGAGGAGCCTCCCAGCCCCAAAAATCCCACCGGGATCCGGGTGGAAAATGTTCCTCTGCAGGATTCCCCTTCCCCTGCAGGATCCCAAACTTCCAGGAGGAGCTGGGAGCGGGGCTGGGCTCAGGGAGGAACCTCCCAGCCCCAAAAATTCCAGTGGGATCCGGGTGGAAAACGTTCCTCTGCAGGGTCCCAAACCTCCAGGAGAGGCTGGGAGCGGGGCTGGGGGCTGCAGGGCTGGGAGGGCTGCAGGGGCAAGGCTGGGGGGGGTTCAGGAGCAGGGCTGGGGGCTGCAGGGGCTGCAGGAGCAGGGCAGGGGCTGCAGGACTGCAGGCTGCAGGGGCAGGGTTGGGGGCTGCAGGGGCTGGGGGCTGCAGGGCTGGGTTGGGGGCTGCAGGGGCTGGGAGCTGCAGGGGCTGGGGGCTGCAGGGGCTGGGGGCTGCAGGGCTGGGTTGGGGGCTGCAGGGGCTGGGTTGGGGGCTGCAGGAGCTGGGTTGGGGGCTGCAGGGCTGGGGGCTGCAGGAGCCATGTCCCAGGGAAGGGAAACCCCCCCAAAAGCCGTGGGCAGGATCCTGCACCTCTGCTCGGTGTTGAAGATGGCGAAGACGTGCTTGTTGGACATGAAGCCCTTCTCCACATCCCTGATCTTCAGGTTATCCAGAGGCAGCATGTACTTCTTCTCCTTCTCCTGGGGAAAAGGGAGCAGGGATGAGCCCGGAGAGCCGAGCTGGGGGAGCTGCAGACCCCAAAAGCTTCCATGGGAGACCCCATCCCTGTGGGGGGATCACTCTGGGATGTCCCTCTGCCTCTCCCAGGGCTGGTTTGGGGGGGTTTGATCCCTGGGGATGGAGCTGGAGCCTCCCCCAGAGCCCACCCTGGTGCCAGGAATGCGGCTGGAAGGAGCCTGGGAGCCGCTTCCAGCGCCTGAGGCAATATCTGGAATCGTTTAGAGAGCAAAACTCCAGCTCCGCCTTTTTTATGGTCCCCAAAAAAATAAAAATAAAATAAAAAAAATTTTAAAAAGTGACGTTGTGGCCTTTTTGGAGAGGCCACGAACCCAGAGCCGGCCCCACACAACACAAAAAAAAAAAAAAAAAAAACCAAAACAAAAAAAAAAACCCCACAGAGCTTTTTTTTCCAGGCGGGGATTTCGCCTCTGCCACGTCAAAGGAGGAGACAAAAGGCGGCACAACGACCCCAAAAAAAAAGAAAAAAAACCCAAAAAAAAAGGAAAAAAGCCAAAAATCCAATCCCCTGAGGGCAGAAAGGGCAGAGAGAGGAGCCGGGCCGGCGTTCCCAGTGTTCAGACTCCTGTTCAGCTGGGCAGGGATGCTCAGTAGTCTGCACATTGGTTCTGCCGGCGCGGGCGGCGCCCGGAGCTGCCCTGCCCCGCCCAGGTAAGCGCGGGAAAATCGGGCCCTTCCCGCCCCTCCCGGGAAATTTGGGGTGGGGGCTTTGGGGCTGAGGGGTTGGTGGGGTAGTGGCCTCTGGGTTTTTGGGGTTTTTTGGGGTTTTTTAGGTTTTTTTTAGGATTTTTAGGGTTTTTTTAGGTTTTTTTAGGGATTTTTTGGGGTGGGGGCTTTGGGGCTGAGGGGTTGGTGGGGTAGTGGCGTCTGGAGGTTTTAGGGTTTTTTGGAGTTTTTTAGGGTTTTTTTAGGGATTTTTAGGGATTTTTTGGGCTGGGGGCTTTGGGGCTGAGGGGTTGGTGGGGTAGTGGCCTCTGGGGGTTTTAGGGTTTTTTGGGGTTTTTAGGGATTTTTTAGGTTTTTTGAGGGATTTTTTTGGGGATTTTTGGGCTGGGGGCTTCAGGGCTGGCAGGGTTCTGACCTCTTGGATTTTTAGGGTTTTTTAGGTTTTTTTAGGGATTTTTTGAGGGATTTTTGGGGTGGGGGCTTTGGGGCTGAGGGGTTGGAGAGGTTGTGCTCTCTGGGGGTTTTAGGTTTTTTTGGGGGTTTTTAGGTTTTTTTGGGATTTTTTTGGGGTGGGGGCTTTGGGGCTGAGGGGTTGTGCCCTCTGGGTTTTTTAAATTTTTTTAGGGATTTTTTTAGGGTTTTTTTGGGATTTTTGAGGTGGGGGCTTTGGGGCTGAGGGGTTGACAGGGTTGTGCCCTCTGGGTTTGGTTGTGCCCTCTGGATTTTTTATGGATTTTTGGTTTTTTAGGTTTTTTTAGGGATTTTTTTGGGGTGGGGGCTTTGGGGCTGAGGGGTTGGCAGGGTTGTGCCCTCTGGGGTTTTTAGGGTTTTTAGGATTTTTTAGGGATTTTTTAGGTTTTTTTAGGGATTTTTTAGGGATTTTTTTGGCTGGGGGCTTTGGGGCTGAGGGGTTGTGCCCTCTGGGGTTTTTAGGTGTTTTAGCTTTTTTTAGGTTTTTTAGGGATTTTTGGGGTGGGGGCTTTGGGGCTGGCAGGGTTCTGACCTCTCGGTTTTTTAGGGGTTTTTTTAGGTTTTTTAGGGATTTTAGGGATTTTTGGGATTTTTGAGGTGGGGGCTTTGGGGCTGAGGGGTTGGCGAGGTTGTGCCCTCTGGGTTTTTTAGGGTTTTTAGGGTTTTTTAGGGATTTTTGGTGATTTTTTTGGGGTAGGGGCTTTGGGGCTGAGGAGTTGGCGGGGTTGTGCCCTCTGGGGTTTTTATTTTTTTTTTAGTTTTTTTCAGGTTTTTTAGGGATTTTTGGGGATTTTTTTGGGGTGGGGGACTTTGGGGCTGAGGAGTTGGCGGGGTTGTGCCCTCTGGGTTTTTTTTTAGGTTTTTTAGGGATTTTAGGTTTTTTTAGGGATTTTTTGGGATTTTAGGTTTTGGGGCTGGCGGGGTTGTGCCCTCTGGGGTTTTTAGGGTTTTTAGGGTTTTTTTAGGTGTTTTAGGTGTTTTTAGGGATTTTTTTTGGGGATGGGGGCTTTGGGGCTGGCGGGGTTGTGCCCTCTGGGTTTTTTAGGTTTTTTTTAGGTTTTTTAGGTGTTTTTAGGGATTTTTTGGGGGGGAGGCTTGGCAGGATGAGCACAGAGCTTCATTCACCCTCAGGCTGCTGCTCATTCCTCCCCCTTGGAGAGGCCCCCGCAGGAAACTGGGATGGTTTAGGGTGGGAATGGAATTTTTGGGGGAGTTCAGGGGGCTCGGGGGGTTTTTTTGGGGTTCCCCCCCAAAAAAATCCTGGGAAAGGCCCCCCAAGCTGGGTGGTGAGGTCAGGATGGCTGGAAAACCCAAAACTTCCAGGGAGGAGCTGGAGCTGCCCTGAGGAATCGCTCTGGGGAAGGAGGGGGGGGATCTGGGATGGAGCAATTCCATTGGGAAAAATAAAAATCATCAAACCCAGGGGGGATCTGCTGGCTCCAGGAATCCCAAAAACCCCGGCAGCTGAGGGAACTGGATCCTCTGGGATCAGGATGAGGGGATTGGATCCTCTGGGATCAGGATGAGGGAACTGGATCCTCTGGGATCAGGATGAGGGAACTGGATCCTCTGGGATCAGGAGGAGGGAAGTGGATCCTCAGGGATCAGGATGAGGGAACTGGATCCTCTGGGATCAGGATGAGGGAACTGGATCCTCTGGGATCAGGAATGAGGGAATTGGATCCTCTGGGATCAGGATGAGGGAATTGGATCCTCCGGGATCAGGAACCCAGCCCAGCTCCCACCTCTCCCTCCAGTTCCCTGCTGGAATGGCACCTCAGAGCTCTGGGGAATTCGGGATCTCTCCGGTGATCATTAACCCTGAGTGCTAATCACCCAGCCATCCCAAGGATCTCGGCCCTGGAGCCCCGGAATCTCAGATTCCTTCGGGATTTTTCCTGTCTGGAGCCCTGGGAATCACAAATTCCCTCCCCACAGCCCATTTTTCCTTTCTGGAGCCCCAAATCTCAGATTCCCTCGGGATTTTTCCTGTTTGGAGCCCTGGAAATCTCAAATTCCCACAGGATTTTTCCATCTGGAGCCCTGGAAATCTCAAATTCCCTTGGGATTTTTCATCTCTGGAGCCCAGGAACCTCAAATTCCCTCCCCACAGCCCATTTTTCCTCTCTGGAGCCCCAAATCTCAGATTCCCTCGGGATTTTTCCTGTTTGGAGCCCTGGGAATCACAAATTCCCTCGGGATTTTTCCAGTCTGGACCCCCAGGAATCTCAGATCCCCTCCCCACAGTCCATTTTTCTATCTAGAGCCCTGGAAATCTCAAATTCCCTCAGGATTTTTCCAGTTTGGAGCCCCAGGAATCACAGATCCCCTCCCCACACCCCGTTCTTCCAGTCTGGAGCCCTGGAAATCTCGGATTCCCTTGGGATTTTTCCAGTCTGGAGCCCCAGGAATCTCAGATCCCCTCCCCACAACCCATTTTTCCATCTGGAGCCCTGGAAATCTCAAATTCCCACAGGATTTTTCCTTTTTGGAGCCCTGGAAATCTCGGATTCCCTCGGGATTTTTCCTCTCTGGAGCCCCAGGAATCTCAGATCCCCTCCCCACAGCCCATTTTTCCATCTGGAGCTCCAGGAATCTCAGATTCCCTCGGGATTTTTCAAGTCTGGAGCCCCAGGAACCTCAAATTCCCTCCCCACAGCCCATTTTTCCTCTCTGGAGCCCCAAATCTCAGATTCCCTCTGGATTTTTTCCATCTAGAGCCCTGGAAATCTCAGATTCCCTCGGGATTTTTCCTGTTTGGAGCCCCAGGAATCTCAGATCCCCTCCCCACAGTCCATTTTCCCTCTCTGGAGCTCCAAATCTCCGATTCCCTTGGGATTTTCCCTCTCTGGAGCCCCAAATCTCGGGTCCCCGCCCCGAAATTCCCGTTTTTTCCGCCCGCACCTCCTCGTCCTTGTACCAGGAGAGCGACTCGGCCGTCAGCACGAACCAGTACTCCTTGGAGCCGCCCTTCATGATGCTGATGTTGTTGATGGTGAGCCAGCCCCTGCGGATCACCTGCGGCGGCCGGGGGGGCAGGTTACAGCGGGATCCAGCCCCACGGACATCCCAAAGAACATCCCAAAATCCATCCCATAACCCAGCCCCAAGGACATCCCAAAATCCATCCCCAAGGACATCCCAAAGAACATCCCAAAGAACATCCCAAAATCCATTCCATAATCCAGCCCCAAGGACATCCCAAAATCCATTCCAAAATCCATCCCAAAATCCATCCCAAAGGACATCCCAAAACCATCCCATAGCCCAGTCCCAAGGACATCCCAAAATCCATCCCAAAACCAGCCCAAAACTCAGCCCAAAGAACATCCCAAAATCCATCCCAAACCCATCCCAAAGAACATCCCATAACCCAGCCCAAGACCCAGCCCGAAGGACATCCCAAAACTCATCCCAAAATCCATCCCATAACCCAGCCTGAAGGACATCCCAAAACTCATCCCAAACCCATCCCAAAATCCATCCCAAAATCCATCCCATAACCCAGCCTAAAGAACATCCCAAACCCATCCCAAAGAACGTCCCATAATCCAGCCCAAAGGACATCCCAAAGAACATCCCATAACCCAGCCCGAAGGACATCCTAAACCCATCCCAAAATCCATCCCATAACCCAGCCCGAAGGACATCCCAAAGAATATCCCAAAGAACATCCCAAAATTCATCCCAAACCCATCCCATAACCCAGCTCAAAGGATATCCCAAAGAGCATCCCAAAATCCATCCCAAAACTCAGCCCAAAATCCATCCCAAAACCCCCAAAACCCATCTCAAAACCTATCCCAAAGGACATCCCAAAACCTATCCCAAAACCTATCCTGAAGAATATCCCAAAGAACATCCCAAAACTCACTCATCCCAAAGGACATCCCAAAACCCATCCCAAAACTCATCCCAAAGCCCATCCCCAAACCCATCCCATACCCAATCCCAAAACCCATCCCCAAACCCATCCCATAACCAATCCCAAAGCCCATCCCATAACCAATCCCAAAATCCATCCCCAAACCCATCCCATAACCAATCCCAAAGCCCAGCTCGGGGGACAGGACCCCTGGAGCATTCCCAGCTCCCCCAAACTGGATCTCCTGAGGGATCCAATCCCAAACTCCCAAGGGGAGGAGAAGCTCCAGCGCCCCTCGGGTGGATCCCAGAGCCCAAATCCCACTGGGGAACTCCGCTCCAGGAGCCCCGGGGGCAGGAGGGATCCACCAGGGATTCCACATCCCAGCCCTTCCCGGGCTTATCCCGGGCTTATCCCGGGCTTATCCCACCACACCCACGCGGGTTAGTGCCGGGCAGGAGCAGCCCCGGGGAGGGGCAGGGTTAGACACGGACACCGGGTTAGACACGGACACCGGGACCTGCCGCGGCTCCTCCCGGGGACCCCAGACCCCTCCCCGGGACCCCAGGCCCCTCCCCGGGGGTGGGATCGGGGTTGTTCCCGTTCGGAGCCGCGGAAAATCCCCGGAGGAGGAAGAAGGAGCGAAGCTGGAGCCGCACGGAGCGCTCCGGGGGCACGGGAAGGGCAGAGCCGGGTTAGACACGGACACCGGGACCTGCTGCGGCTCCTCCCCGGGACCCCAGACCCCTCCCCGGGATTCCAGACCCCTCCCCGGGATTCCAGACCCCTCCCCGGGATCCCAGACCCCTCCCCGGGGGTGGGATCGGGGTTGTTCCCGTTCGGAGCCGCGGCAGATCCTCCGGGAGGGGAGGAAGGAGCGAAGCTGGAGCCGCACGGAGCGCGGATGGAGCGCTCCGGGGCACGGAAGGAGCAGAGCCGGGTTAGGCACGGACACCGGGTTAGACACGGACACCGGGTTAGACACGGACACCGGGGGCTGCCGCGGCTCCTCCCGGGGATTCCAGACCCCTCCCCGGGGGTGGGATCGGGGTCGTTCCCGTTCGGAGCCGCGGAAAATCCCCGGAGGAGGAGGAAGAAGCGAAGCTGGAGCTGCGGACGGAGCGCTCCGGGGGCACGGGAAGGACGGAGAGCCCCGGGAATTGCAGGGATGGGATCGGGATTTCACCCCCGGAATTGCCGGGATGGGATCGGGATTTCACCCCCGGGAATTGCAGGGATGGGATCGGGATTTCACCCCCGGGAATTGCAGCGATGGGATCGGGATTTCACCCCCGGGAATTGCGGGGATGGGATCGGGATTTCACCCCCGGGAATTGCAGGGATGGGATCGGGATTTCACCCCCGGGAATTGCAGGGATGGGATCGGGATTTCACCCCCGGGAATTGCCGGGATGGGATCGGGATTTCACCCCCGGGAATTGCCGGGATGGGATCGGGATTTCACCCCCGGGAATTGCAGCGATGGGATCGGGATTTCATCCCCGGGGATTGCCGGGATGGGATCGGGATTTCACCCCCGGGAATTGCAGCGATGGGATCGGGATTTCACCCCCTCCCCACCCCGAGAGCTCCGTTCCTCATCTGGGAACCTCCTCGGGATGGGATCCGAGCGCGTTTTAAAGGAACTGAGGAGGGGAAAAAGGGGGCAGAGGGAAGAGTGGGGAAAAGGGATTGGGAGCAAAGGAATTATTTTTTAATTTTAAATTTTTTTTTAAGATTTAATTAATTTTTAATTTAATTAATTTTAATAATAAAAGGGATGAGGTCAGCGAGGAATTATTTCCATAAGGAAAAGGGATGGAAAAGAACCTTTCAAAAAAGGGGATCTGCCCGTGGAGCAGGGGAAGGGGAGAGGGTCTGGCAGGGTTTTGGGGATTATGGAAAAGGGAGAGGGTCTGGCAGGGTTTTCAGGGATTATGGAAAAGGGAGAAGATCTGGCAGGGTTTTCAGGGATTATGGAAAAGAGAAAAGGTCCGTGCAGCCCAGCGGGAGCTGGAGCCTCCGGGAAAAGCCGCAGGAGCAGGAGGGAGGGAAGTTCCTTTAAAACCGCCGGATTTTGGTGAAACCCGCGATGGTTTTGGAGCTCCCATCCCCAAATTCTCCAGCTCTCCCCGCTTCCCGTGGCCATCCCGCCCCGCAGCCGGCGAGGGAACTTCCCGGAGCTTCCCGGGGTTTTTCCAGGAATCTCCCGAGAGATTGGAACTGGAAGTGTCTGAGGAGCCGGGAAAAGGTCGGAGCTGCCGCCGCAGGGATGGGGAGGAACGGGAGGACCGGGATCCGGCAGCCGGAAAAATCCGAATTTTTGGGAGGAATAAAAGGGATTTCAGCGCTGGCAGCAGGGAGCTGCTGGCTCCGACATTCCAGAGGCGGGATCCCTGCGCTTCTCCCGGTTTTTTATTGCCCAGGGGTCACCCCGAGGCTGTAAATCCCCCAAGTGAGGGGGTCTGGGATCCCCCCTCAGACACTTCCACCTCCCTGGAAGGGTGGGAGGCTCCCAGAGCGGAGCAGCGGGATCAGGATCCCCCCCGAGCTGGGATCTCCTGGATCCCGGGAAGGAGGAGCTGGGTGGGTGGAAGGATTTGGAGCAGCCAGGAATTTGGGAATTCTGCTGTGGGCAGGGCTCAGCATCAAATCCCGCCCTCCTCCCAAAATAAATGGAATTTGGGGAGGAGTAATGAACTGGGAATGTTGGATTCCCTCTGGAATTTTCCTCTCTGGAGCCCCAGGAATGACAGATTCCCCTCCCCACAGCCCATTTTTCCTGTTTGGAGCACTGGAAATCTCAGGTTTTGAACTCGCAGCTTTTCCCCTCCTCCAGGTAATTCCCAAAAGAATCGAGGGAATCTCACCCCACTGGGCTGGGCCAGGAAGATTTCTTTTTTTTTGGCTTTTTTTTGGCTTTTTTTTTTGGCTTCGGGGCACAAAACCGATTCCCACCCGGCTGCTCCCTCTGGGAATTTCATCCTCCTTCTCCCACTGGAATCCTCCATCCCAGGAAATGTTTTTGGGGAATTTTTTTTTTGGGGAATGCAGTTCCTGGCAGGTGCTGTCCCGGGATTATCCCGCTCCGTGGTACTTACCAGGATCTCCCCCTTTTTGGGCCGTGCAAAATTAAAGGGGGGGGGGAAAGACAAAATAATAATAATAATAATAAAAAAACCAAAAAGAAAAGCAGGAAGAGGAGTTGGAGCAGGGAAAAAAGGGGGGGGAAGGAAGTGACAGCAGAGGGAGAAAAGAGCAGGAAGCACAAAAAAAAAAAATTAAAAAAAAATTAAAAAGGGAAAAAAAAAAAAGCGGAAAAACAGCAGAAGAAAACCCGTTACATGCTATTAATGAATGCTATTAATTAACGGTCACATTCCCAGCGTTAATCCCTCGGAGGGAGGGAGCGAGGAAGGGGCACGGCCGCTCCTGCTGATCCCAAAATTCCCTTGGGAGCTGTCCCAACCCCCCCTCCCCCTGCACCTCCCGCCCGTTTTGGCCCAAATCCCGCTGGATCCGGGCAGGAATTTGGGCTTTTCCGTGTTCCTGGCTGGGTTTGGATGCTCCAGGGAGGAGGAGGAGGAGGAGGAGGAGGAGGAATTCCCAGAGCGGTACCTGGTTGGGGATGGCTCGCTTCTTGTTGGTCTGAGTGTTCCGCTGCTGAGCGCTGGGGGGGAATAAAAAAAAACGGGGAATTTTAGGGATTTTTGGGGGTTTTTAGGGGGGAGGAGGAGCCAAGGGGTGGAATTCCAGAGCCCCTTTCCCGTGGTTTGCCCAGGAGCAGAAGGGGAGGGGAACACCAGGATCTCCTTGGGAACACCGGGATCTCCTTGGGATCTCCCTGGGAACACCGGGATCTCCTTGGATCTCCTTGGGAACACCAGGATCAACTTGGGAACACCGGGATCTCCTTGGGATCTCCTTGGGAATACCAGGATCCACTTGGGGACACCGGGATCTCCCTGGGAACACCGGGATCAACTTGGGAACACCGGGATCTGCTTGGGATCTCCCTGGGAACACCGGGATCTCCCTGGGATCTCCTTGGGAACACCGGGATCAACTTGGGAACACCGGGATCTCCCTGGGAACACCAGGATCAACTTTGGATCTCCTTGGGAACACCAGGATCTCCTTGGGATCTCCCTGGGGACACCAGGATCTCCTTGGGAACACCGGGATCAACCTGGGAACACCGGGATCAACTTGGGAACACCGGGATCTCCTCGGGAACACCAGGATCTCCTTGGGGACACCGGGATCTGCTTGGGATCTCCCTGGGGACACCGGGATCGCCTTGGGAACACCGGGAACTCCTTGGGGACACCGGGATCAACTTGGGAACACCGGGATCAACTTGGGAACACCGGGATCTCCCTGGGATCTCCCTGGGAACACCGGGATCAACTTGGGGACACCAGGATCTCCTTGGGAACACTGGGATCTCCCTGGGAACACCGGGATCTCCCTGGGATCTCCTTGGGAACACCGGGATCAACTTGGGGACACCAGGATCTCCTTGGGAACACTGGGATCTCCCTAGGAACACCAGGATCTCTTTGGGAACACCAGGATCTCCTCAAGGACACCGGGATCTCCCTGGGAACACCAGGATCAACTTGGGAACACCGGGATCAACTTGGGAACACCGGGATCTCCCTGGGGACACCGGGATCTCTTCGGGGACACCAGGATCAACTTGGGGACACCGGGATCTCCCTGGGAACACCGGGATCTCCTTGGGAACACCGGGATCTCCCTGGGAACACCGGGATCTCCTTGGGATCTCCCTGGGGACACCGGGATCAACTTGGGAACACCGGGAACTCCCTGGGGACACCGGGATCTCCTTGGGAACACCGGGATCTCCCTGGGGACACCGGGATCAACTTGGGAACACCGGGATCTCCCTGGGATCTCCTTGGGAACACTGGGATCTCCTCAGGAACACCGGGATCTCCCTGGGGACACCAGGAACTCCCTGGGAACACCGGGATCAATTTGGGAACACCAGGATCTCTATGGGAACACCAGGATCAACTTTGGATCTCCTTGGAAACACCAGGATCTCCTTGGGATCTCCCTGGGAACACCAGGATCTCCCTGAGGACACCGGGATCTCCCTCCTCAGGGGGACGGGAACTCCCGGGACAGATTCCAGAGGGAGGGAGGTTGAGATTCCCCAGGGAATTCCGAGCACCGGGAGCTTCCAGCAAGACCTGAACTCCCCTCCCCGGCTGAGGAGCGTTACCTGCACCAGAGGGAAAAGCTACCTGTCTCTCCTGAGCACCGAGGGGCGGAACCGTTAGTCGGGAGCGGGAACAAAATCCAGGAAATCCGGATTAGAATCCCACCGGGAGCAGCTGGGGGAGGGGGGGGATGGGACACACACACACCCACCACCCCTGAGCCCACAGGAGTCGGGGGAGAGCTCCCTGATCCCGACAGGATCCCGGGGTGAACTCCGGATGAACTGGGAGGAGAAGCTCCAGGATCAACTCCCAGATCCCAGGGGAAAAGCTTCAGGATCCCAAATCCCAGGGGAAAAGCTTCAGGATCCCAAATCCCAGGGAAAAGCTTCAGGATCCCAAATCCCAGGGGAGAAGCTCCAGGATCCCAAATCCAAGGGGAAAAGCTCCAGGATCCCAAATCCCAGGGGAAAAGCTCCAGGATCCCAAATCCAAGGCTGAACTGGGAGGAGAAGCTCCAAGATCCCAGATCCCAGGGGAAAAGCTCCAGGATCCCAAATCCCAGGGGAAAAGCTCCAGGATCCCAAATCCAAGGCTGGACTGGGAGGAGAAGCTCCAGGATCCCAAATCCAAGGGCAAGCTCCCATCTCCCAGCCCTGGAGCAGGGACCTCCCCAGCTCCCAAATCCCAGGGGAAAAGATCCAGGATCCCAGATCCCAGGGGAAAAGCTCCAGGATCCCAAATCCAAGGCTGAACTGGGAGGAGAAGCTCCAGGATCCCAGTTGTACTGGGAGGGGAAACAACCCAGCTCCCAAATCCAGAGGGGGAGTTCTCTGGTCCCCAAATTTGAAGAAAAGCTCCAGGATCCCAAATCCCAGGAGAAAAGCTCCAGGATCCCAAATCCAAGGCTGGACTGGGAGGAGAAGCTCCAGGCTCCCAGTTGTACTGGGAGGGGAAACAACCCAGCTCCCAAATCCAGACGGGAAGTTCTCTGGTCCCCAAATTTGAAGGAAAAGCTCCAGGATCCCATTTTCAAAGCTGAACTGGGAGGGGAAAAGCTCCAGGATCCCAAATCCGAAGCTGAACTGGGAGAAGAAGCTCCCTAACTCCCAGATCCAAAGGAGAAGCTCCAGGATCCCAAATCCAAGGCTAAACTGGGACAAGAAGCTCCAGGATCCCAAATCCCAGGGGAAAAGCTCCAGGATCCCAAATCCCAGGGGAAAAACTCCCTGGCTCCCAGTTCCAAGGCTGAACTAGGACAAGAAGCTCCAGGATCCCAAATCCAAGGGCAAGCTCCCATCTCCCAGCCCTGAGCAGGGACCTCCCCAGCTCTCCCAGATCTCTCCCAGAACTCTCCCAGCTCTCCCAGATCTCTCCCAGATCTCCCAGATCCCAGGGGAAAAGCTCCAGGATCCCAAATCCAAGGCTGAACTGGGAGGAGAAGCTCCAGGATCCCAAATCCCAGAGGAAAAGCTCCAGGATCCCAGTTCCAAAGATGAACTGGGAGGAGAAGTTCCAGGATCCCAAATCCCAGGGGCAAAGCTCCAGGATCCCAAATCCCAGGGGAAAAACTCCCTGGCTCCCAGTTTCAAGGCTGAACTAGGACAAGAAGCTCCAGGATCCCAGCCCCAAGCAGGGACCTCCCCAGCTCTCCCAGATCTCTCCCAGATCTCTCCCGGATCTCCCAGATCTCCCCCAGATCCCGGGGGAAGGGGCAGAGCTGCCCTGGTACCCACCCGCTGGCCACGTGCTGCTCAGTGAAACAGCTGGGGCAGGAGGAGTCCGGAGAGACAGAGAGAGGAGATGGATCCAAGGAAAAACAGCAGGAGGAGAGCAAGGGATGTGACCCCGGGAGGAGAGGAAAGAGAGAGAGAGAGAGAGAGAAAAAAGGGGAAAGAGAGAAAAAAGAAAAAAAAAAAAAACAAAACCAGGAGGAGCAGGAGGGAGGGTGATCTGGAGTCTGGGAGATTCCTGAAAGTTTTGGGGATGGAAAATTCCTGGGAGAAGTGAAGGGGAGGTGGTGGGGAGGGGCCTGCTCCAGGCAGCAGAGAGAGGAAAGGGCCGGGGTGGCTCCAGCATGGGAGGGTGGGGGCTCCAGGCACCCTGGACTGGAGTCTGGGTGATTCCCAAAGCCTGGGTGATTCCCAAAGCCTGGGTGATCCTCCAAACTGGAATCTGGGTGATTCCCAAAGCCTGGGTGATTCCCAAAACCTGGGAGCTTCCCAAAGCCTGGGAGATTCCCAAAACCTGGGTGATTCCCAAAGCCTGGGTGATCCTCCAAACTGGAATCTGGGAGCTTCCCAAAGGTTTTGGGATCCATCCAAACTTCCCAGGCTGGAGCTTTCCCAAAGATGAACTGGGAGGAGAAGCTCCAAGATCCCAAATCCCAGGAGAAAAGCTCCAGGATCCCAAATCCAGGGGAAAAGCTCCAGGATCCCAAATCCAAAGGAAAAGCTCCAGGATCCCAAATCCCAGGGGAAAAGCTCCAGGATCCCAAATCCCAGGGGAAAAGCTCCAGGATCCCAAATCCCAAGGGAAAAGCTCCAGGATCCCAAATCCCAGGGGAGAAGCTCCAGGATCCCAAATCCCAGGAGAAAAGCTCCAGGATCCCAAATCCCAGGGGAGAAGCTCCAGGATCCCAAATCCCAGGGGAAAAGCTCCAGGATCCCAAATCCAAAGGAAAAGCTCCAGGATCCCAAATCCCAGGAGAAAAGCTCCAGGATCCCAAATCCAAGGAGAAAAGGTCCAGGATCCCAAATCCCAGGAGAAAAGCTCCAGGATCCCAAATCCCAGGAGAAAAGCTCCAGGATCCCAAATCCCAGGGGAAAAGCTTCAGGATCCCAAATCCAAAGGAAAAGCTCCAGGATCCCAAATCCAAAGGAAAAACTCCAGGATCCCAAATCCAAAGGAAAAGCTCCAGGATCCCAAATCCCAGGAGAAAAGCTCCAGGATCCCAAATCCAAAGGAAAAGCTCCAGGATCCCAAATCCAAGGAGAAAAGCTCCAGGATCCCAAATCCCAGGAGAAAAGCTCCAGGATCCCAAATCCAAGGAGAAAAGGTCCAGGATCCCAAATCCCAGGGGAAAAGCTCCAGGATCCCAAATCCCAGGGGAAAAGCTCCAGGATCCCAAATCCCAGGGGAGAAGCTCCAGGATCCCAAATCCAAAGGAAAAGCTCCAGGATCCCAAATCCCAGGAGAAAAGCTCCAGGATCCCAAATCCAAGGAGAAAAGGTCCAGGATCCCAAATCCCAGGAGAAAAGCTCCAGGATCCCAAATCCCAGGAGAAAAGCTCCAGGATCCCAAATCCCAGGGGAAAAGCTTCAGGATCCCAAATCCAAAGGAAAAGCTCCAGGATCCCAAATCCAAAGGAAAAACTCCAGGATCCCAAATCCAAGGAGAAAAGCTCCAGGATCCCAAATCCCAAGGGAAAAGCTCCAGGATCCCAAATCCCAGGAGAAAAGCTCCAGGATCCCAAATCCCAAGGGAAAAGCTCCAGGATCCCAAATCCCAGGGGAAAAGCTCCAGGATCCCAAATCCCAGGGGAAAAGCTCCAGGATCCCAAATCCCAGGAGAAAAGCTCCAGGATCCCAAATCCCAGGGGAAAAGCTCCAGGATCCCAATTCCCAGGGGAAAAGCTCCAGGATCCCAAATCCAAAGGAAAAGCTCCAGGATCCCAAATCCAAAGGAAAAGCTCCAGGATCCCACATCCCAGGGGAAAAGCTCCAGGATCCCAAATCCCAGGGGAAAAGCTCCAGGATCCCAAATCCCAGGAGAAAAGCTCCAGGATCCCAAATCCCAGGGGAAAAGCTCCAGGATCCCAAATCTCAGGGGAAAAGCTCCAGGATCCCAAATCCAAAGGAAAAGCTCCAGGATCCCAAATCCAAAAGAAAAGCTCCAGGATCCTAAATCCCAGGAGAAAAGCTCCAGGATCCCAAATCCCAGGGGAAAAGCTCCAGGATCCCAAATCCCAGGAGAAAAGCTCCAGGATCCCAAATCCCAGGGGAAAAGCTCCAGGATCCCAAATCCAAGGCTGGACTGGGAGGAGAACTCCCAATGGATTGTTGGGTTGCCCAGTGTGGTTGAAAAGGAAGATTTTTCTTCCTCTAATTTATGGTCACTGCTGGAATTCTATAAATGTTAAAATTTGTCAATAAATAAATTTGTAAATAAATAAAAAAATCTGTAAACGAATAAAATTTGTAAATAAACCGCCTCTTTTCTCCCTTAAACATCTCGGCTCGAAATGTGAGAATTTGTAAATAAATAAATTTGTAAATAAATTATTTCTAAAATAAATAAAAAATTTGTAAATAAATACAATTTCTAAATGAATGTTTGTAAAATAAATTTTAAAAATCAGGAAATAAATAAAATTTGTTAATAAACTGCTTTGGACATCTCAGTGTGTGAGTGTCACCTCTTTGTGTTGGGATTCACCCTCCCAACACCGGGGAAATTTGGGAATTCTCCACTGGGAAATTTGGGAATTCTACACCGGGGAAATTTGGGAGTTCTAAACCAGGGAAATTTGGGAGTTCTACACCAGGGAATTCTACATCAGGGAAATTTGGGAATTCTACACCAGGGAAATTTGGGAATTCTCCATCAGGGAAATTTGGGAATTCTACACCAGGGAATTCCACACCAGGGAAATTTGGAATTCTAAACCAGGGAATTCTACACCAGGGAAATTTGGGAATTCTACACTGGGAAATTTGGGAATTCTCAATGGAGAAATTTGGGAATTCTCCACCGAGGAAATCTGGGAATTCTACACCGGGGAAATTTGGGAATTCTCTACCAGGAAATTTAGGAATTCTCCACCAGGAAATTTAGGAATTCTCCACCAAGGAAATTTGGGAATTCTCCACGGGAAATTTGGGAATTCTCCCCCCCAAGCCCCCCAGCCAGGGAGGGAAGGACTCACTTGGCGAAGCCGATGAAATCCTCGTGGTTGGTGTTGATGTAGGAGAGCTCGATGTCGATGAGCAGCAGGATCTGAGGGAGGGCAGGGCTCAGGGAAGGGCAGGATTCCCGGGAAGAGCAGGATTCCCGGGAAAAGCAGGATTCCTGTGCCAGGAGGGGCTCGGGGGGAAGGATGGGCTGGGCTGGGCTGGGAGCTGACCTGGTCCTTGGTTTTGCCCTCGCGCTCGCGGATGTGGGTGGTGACGATGCGCTCCGTCTCCTCCCGCAGCCGGGGGTAGGAGCCCAGCTGGAAAAACAGGGAATTCCGGGAAGGAGGGGCTGGGGATGGAGCCTGGGGGGATGTGGGGATGGAGCTGGGGGGGATCTGGGATGGAGCCAGGGGGGATCTGGGGATGGAGCCGGGGGGATGTGGGGATGGAGCCAGGGGGGATGTGGGGATGGAGCCAGGGGGGATCTGGGGATGGAGCCAGGGGGGATCTGGGGATGGAGCCAGGGGGATCTGGGGATGGAGCCAGGGGGATCTGGGGATGGAGCCGGGGGGGAAGTGGGGATGGAGCCAGGGGGATCTGGGGATGGAGCCGGGGGGATTGGAGCCAGAGGGGATCTGGGGATGGAGCCAGGGGGGATCTGGGGATGGAGCCGGGGGGAATGTGGGGATGGAGCCAGGGGGGATGTGGGGATGGAGCCAGGGGGATGTGGGGATGGAGCCAGGGGGGATCTGGGGATGGAGCTGGGGGGGATGTGGGGATGGAGCCAGGGGGGATCTGGGGATGGAGCCAGGGGGGATGTGGGGATGGAGCCAGGGGGGATGTGGGGATGGAGCCGGGGGGGATGTGGGGATGGAGCCAGGGGGGATGTGGGGATGGAGCCGGGGGGGATGTGGGGATGGAGCCAGGGGGATGTGGGGATGGAGCCAGGGGGGATGTGGGGATGGAGCCAGGGGGATGTGGGGATGGAGCCGGGGGGGATGTGGGGATGGAGCCAGGGGGGATGTGGGGATGGAGCCAGGGGGATGTGGGGATGGAGCCAGGGGGGATGTGGGGATGGAGCCGGGGGGGATGTGGGGATGGAGCCTGGGGGATGTGGGGATGGAGCCAGGGGGGATGTGGGGATGGAGCTGGGGGGATCTGGGGATGGAGCCTGGGGGATCTGGGGATGGAGCCAGGGGGGATCTGGGGATGGAGCCAGGGGGTATGTGGGGATGGAGCCAGGGGGGATCTGGGGATGGAGCCAGGGGGGATCTGGGGATGGAGCCAGGGGGGATCTGGGGATGGAGCCAGGGGGATGTGGGGATGGAGCCGGGGGGGATCTGGGGATGGAGCCGGGGGGATCTGGGGATGGAGCCAGGGGGGATCTGGGGATGGAGCCAGGGGGATGTGGGGATGGAGCCGGGGGGGATCTGGGGATGGAGCCGGGGGGATCTGGGGATGGAGCCGGGGGGATGTGGGGATGGAGCCAGGGGGATCTGGGGATGGAGCCGGGGGGGATCTGGGGATGGAGCCAGGGGGGATCTGGGGATGGAGCCAGGGGGGATGTGGGGATGGAGCCAGGGGGATGTGGGGATGGAGCCGGGGGGGATGTGGGGATGGAGCCAGGGGGGATCTGGGGATGGAGCCAGGGGGATCTGGGGATGGAGCCGGGGGGATGTGGGGATGGAGCCGGGGGGATCTGGGGATGGAGCCGGGGGGATCTGGGGATGGAGCCAGGGGGATGTGGGGATGGAGCCAGGGGGATGTGGGGATGGAGCCAGGGGGATCTGGGGATGGAGCCAGGGGGGATGTGGGGATGGAGCCAGGGGGATCTGGGGATGGAGCCAGGGGGATGTGGGGATGGAGCCAGGGGGATCTGGGGATGGAGCCAGGGGGATCTGGGGATGGAGCCAGGGGGATGTGGGGATGGAGCCGGGGGGGATCTGGGGATGGAGCCGGGGGGATGTGGGGATGGAGCCGGGGGGATCTGGGGATGGAGCCAGGGGGATGTGGGGATGGAGCCAGGGGGATCTGGGGATGGAGCCGGGGGGATGTGGGGATGGAGCCAGGGGGGTGTGGGGATGGAGCCGGGGGGGATGTGGGGATGGAGCCGGGGGGGATGTGGGGATGGAGCCAGGGGGATGTGGGGATGGAGCCGGGGGGGATCTGGGGATGGAGCCAGGGGGATGTGGGGATGGAGCCAGGGGGGGATCTGCAGCCCTGGGGATGGAGCCAAATCCCAACCAATCCTAACCAAATCCCCACCAATGGTGTTACTGGTGTTACTGTGCGGAGCAGTATCTCACTGGTGTTACTGGGATCTGAGCAGTCCCTTACTGGTGTTACTGGGATCTGAGCAGTCCCTCACTGGTGTGTTACTGGTGTTACTGGGATGTGAGCAGTCCCTTACTGGTGTTACTGGGATGTGAGCAGTCCCTTACTGGTGTGTTACTGGTGTTACTGGGATCTGAGCAGTCCCTCACTGGTGTGTTACTGGTGTTACTGGGATCTGAGCAGTCCCTTACTGGTGTTACTGGGATCTGAGCAGTACCTTACTGGTGTGTTACTGGTGTGTTACTGGGATCTTTGCAGTCCCTTACTGGTGTTACTGGGATCTGAGCAGTACCTTACTGGTGTTACTGGGATCTGAGCAGTACCTTACTGGTGTGTTACTGGGATGTGAGCAGTCCCTCACTGGTGTTACTGGTGTTACTGGGATGTGAGCAGTCCCTCACTGGTGTTACTGGTGTTACTGGGATGTGAGCAGTCCCTTACTGGTGTTACTGGGATGTGAGCAGTCCCTTACTGGTGTTACTGGGATCTGAGCAGTACCTTACTGGTGTTACTGGGATCTGAGCAGTCCCTTACTGGTTTTACTGGGATCTGAGCAGTCCCTTACTGGTGTTACTGGGATCTGAGCAGTCCCTTACTGGTGTTACTGAGATCTGAGCAGTCCCTTACTGGTGTTACTGGGATCTGAGCAGTCCCCTACTGGTGTTACTGGTGTTACTGGGATCTGAGCAGTCCCTTACTGGTGTTACTGGGATCTGAGCAGTCCCTTACTGGTGTTACTGAGATCTGAGCAGTCCCTTACTGGTGTGTCACTGGTGTTACTGGGATCTGAGCAGTCCCTTACTGGTGTTACTGGTGTTACTGGGATGTGAGCAGTCCCTCACTGGTGTGTTACTGGGATGTGAGCAGTACCTTACTGGTGTTACTGGTGTTACTGGGATGTGAGCAGTCCCTTACTGGTGTTACTGGGATCTGAGCAGTCCCTCACTGGTGTTACTGGTGTTACTGGGGTGTGAGCAGTCCCTTACTGGTGTTACTGGGATCTGAGCAGTCCCTCACTGGTGTTACTGGGATGTGAGCAGTACCTTACTGGTGTGTTACTGGTGTTACTGGGATCTGAGCAGTCCCTTACTGGTGTTACTGGGATCTGAGCAGTCCCTCACTGGTGTGTTACTGGTGTTACTGGGATGTGAGCAGTACCTTACTGGTGTGTTACTGGTGTTACTGGGATCTGAGCAGTCCCTTACTGGTGTTACTGGTGTTACTGGGATCTGAGCAGTCCCTTACTGGTGTTACTGGGATGTGAGCAGTCCCTCACTGGTGTTACTGGTGTTACTGGGATCTGAGCAGTCCCTCACTGGTGTGTTACTGGTTTTACTGGGATGTGAGCAGTACCTTACTGGTGCACTGGCGCACGGTGTTGATCAGCTCCTGGATCACCAGGTCCACGCACTTGAGGCACGGCTCCTTCAGCTTCACCACCTGCTTCTTGACAATGGCCTCGAAGGCCAGGTCAGGGGTGAACAGCCCCGTCCTGCAGGGGAGAGGGGAACGGGGTCAGGGGGGGATTGGGGGAGAGGGAATGGGGTCAGAGAGGGGTTGGGGGAGAGGGGAACGGGGTCAGAGGGGGATTGGGGCATCCCTGACCCCACAGGGAGAGAGGGGAACGGGGTCAGAGAGGGGTTGGGGGAGAGGGGAATGGGGTCAGAGGGGGATTGGAGCATCCAAAATGGGATCAGAGAGGGATTGGGGCATCCAAAACAGGATTGGAGCATCCAGAATGGGGTCAGAGGGGGATTGGGGCATCCCTGACCCCACAGGGAGAGGGGAAATGGGGTCAGAGTGGGATTGGGGCATCCAGAACGGGATCAGAGAGGGATTGGGGTATCCAAAATGGGATTGGGGCATCCAGAATGGGATCAGAGAGGGACTGGGGTATCCAGAATGGGATTGGGGCATCCAGAACGGGATTGGGGCATCCAGAATGGGATTGGGGCATCCAGAATGGGATCAGAAAGGGATTGGGGCATCCCTGACCCCACAGGGAGAGAGGAAACGGGGTCAGAGAGGGATTGGGGTATCCAAAATGGGACTGGGGCATCCAGAATGGGATCAGAGAGGGATTGGGGCATCCAGAATGGGGTCAGAGAGGGATTGGGGCATCCAGAACAGGATCAGAATGGGATTGGGGCACCCCTGACCCCACAGGTAGAGAGGAAATGGGATCAGAGCGGGATTGGGGCATCCAAAATGGGATCAGAGCAGGATTGGGATGGTGCCTGACCCCAGGGAGAGGGAAAAATGGGATCAGAGCGGGATTGAGGCACCCAAAACGGGATTGGGGCACCCAAAATGGGATTGGGGCACCCAAAACGGGATCAGAGTGGGATTGGGACATCCAAAATGGGATTGGGGCACCCAAAATGGGATCAAAACGGGATTGGGGCACCCAAAACAGGATCAGAGCGGGATTGGGACATCCAAAATGGGATCAGAATGCAATTTGGGAGCCCAGAAAATTCATCTTTTCCAGGCAGGACTGGGCTGTCTGGGAGCCCAGTAATTAAACCTCCCCATTTTTTTTATTTTTGCCTTGGCCATCTGATCGTGTGAACATCGTTCCTTCTCGTGTCGAATCGTGACCAAAACCCCCTGAAACTGGGGTTTCCTCTGGGGCAGCCCCTGGATGATCTGGGAATGGTGTCCAGGGGAAGGATCCGTGCCCGACACTTGCCTCACCCCGTGGATGTTCTTGATGGCGTAGCTGATCTCCCGCCTCAGATCCTTCTCGTCGAATTCCATCTGCAGGGAAAAAAAGAGTCCCAGGATGGAGGGATGGATCCAGCACCAGGGAGGGGCTGCTCTCCCCCAGATCTCCAGGATTTCGGGGAAAGGTTTGGGTTGGAAAAGCTCTCAGGGGAGAAGGAGTGAAGTGAAAATCCCATTTTTCCTGCGCTGTGGGTGCTCCCAAATCTCACAGGGAGCAGGGAACGCTCCAGGGATGCTCCCAGGAGAGGTTTTCCCCATCCTTCCCCTCTCCAATCCCAGCTCTCCTGTGAAAATCCCATTTTTCCTGTGGTGTGGGCAGGTCAGGGATGGACAGGACACTGCTCCCAACTCCCACAGCGAGCAGGAAACGCTCGAGGGACACTCCCTATCCCTCTCTCTTCTCCAAGCAGAACATTCCCAGCTCTCCTGTGAAAATCCCATTTTTCCTGTGGTGTGGGTGGGTCAGGGATGGAGAGTTGGTGCTCCCAACTCCCTCAGCAAGCAGGGAATGCTCCAGGGGTGCTCCCAGGAGAGATTTTCCCCATCCCTCCCCTCTCCAATCCCAGCTCTCCTGTGCAAATCCCATTTTTCCTGCGGTGTGGGTGCTCCCAAATCTCACAGGGAGCAGGGATCGCTCCCAGGAACATTCCCAGGAGAGCTTTTCCCCATCCCTCCCCTCTCCAATCCCAGCTCTCCTGTGCAAATCCCATTTTTCCTGTGGTGTGGGCAGGTCAGGGGTGGAGAGTTGGTGCTCCCAACTCCCACAGCAAGCAGGGAACGCTCCAGGGACACTCCCCATTCCTCTCTCCAAGAAAAACAATCCCAGCTCTCCTGTGAAAATCCCATTTTTCCTGTGGTGTGGGCGGGTCAGGGATGGAGAGTTGGTGCTCCCAACTCCCTCAGCAAGCAGGGAACGCTCCAGGGGTGCTCCTAGGAGAGGTTTTCCCCATCCCTCTCCTCTCCAATCCCAGCTCTCCTGTGCAAATCCCATTTTTCCTGCGGTGTGGGTGCTCTCAACTCCCACAGCGAGCAGGGAACATTCCCAGGAACATTCCCAGGAGAGCTTTTCCCCATCCCTCCCCTCTCCAAGCAGAACAATCCCAGCTCTCCTGTGCAAATCCCATTTTTCCTGCTCCTGCACAGAGCCTGTGCTCCCAACTCCCACATCCCCCTTTTTCAGGGAAAAGTTTGGCTTGGAAAAGCTCTCAGGGGAGAGGGAGCTCAGCCCGTCCCGGCCTCACCTTGACCAGCTCGAAGGGGAACCTCTCGTGGAAGATCCGGTTGATCCTGGCGCCCCCCGAGAGCTCCAGGGTGTCCACCTGGTCTCCTGAACCCTCGATCCGCTTCTCGAAGTCCACCCCGAACTGCTGCACCATCCTGGGCGGGGAAAAACTGGGAGTGAGGGAGATCCTGGAGCAAAAAATCCAACCCCAGCTGGGGTGGGAGAAGTGAAAAATCCCATTTTTCCTGCGGTGTGGGTGCTCCCAATTCCCAGAGCGAGCAGGGAACACTCTCAGGAACATTCCCAGGAGAGCTTTTCCCCATCCCTCCCCTCTCCAATCCCAGCTCTCCTGTGCAAATCCCATTTTTCCTGCGGTGTGGGTGCTGCCAACTCCCACAGAGAGCAGGGAACACTCCAGGAACATTCCCAGGGACATTCCCAGGAGAGCTTTTCCCCATCCCTCCCCTCTCCAATCCCAGCTCTCCTGTGCAAATCCCATTTTTCCTGCGGTGTGGGTGCTGCCAACTCCCACAGAGAGCAGGGAACACTCCAGGAACATTCCCAGGGACATTCCCAGGAGAGCTTTTCCCCATCCCTCCCTTCTCCAATCCCAGCTCTCCTGTGCAAATCCCATTTTTCCTGTGATGTGGGCAGGTCAGGGATGCAGAGTTGGTGCTCCCAACTCCCTCAGTGAGCAGGGAACACTCCAGGAACACTCCCAGGAACATTCCCAGGACAGATTTTCCCCATCCCTCCCCTCTCCAAGCAGAACAATCCCAGCCCTCCTGTGAAAATCCCATTTTTCCTGCGGTGTGGGTGCCCCCAACTCCCATAGAGAGCAGGGAACTCTCCCAGGAGCATTCCCAGGAGAGCTTTTCCCCATCCCTCCCCTCTCCAATCCCAGCTCTCCTGTGCAAATCCCATTTTTCCTGTGGTGTGGGCAGGTCAGGGATGCAGAGTTGGTGCTCCCAACTCCCACACACAGCAGGGAACACTCCAGGAACATTCCCAGGACAGATTTTCCCCATCCCTCTCCCCTCTCCAAGCCCTCCCAAGCTCTCCTGGAAAGGCTGGGAGCACAGATTAACCCTTTCCTGCCGGCTCAGGAGGCACCTACTGCAGCAAGGCTTTGGTTTTCCTGGCGGGATCGTCGGGACGGAAGTTCTTGTACTCCTCCACCTCCTTCTCCAGGGACAGCAGCTGGCTCTGCAGCTTGCTCCGCAGCGAGGGCAGCGTCTCCCGGATGTGGTTGGTCAGTTGCTGCCCAGGGGATGGGGAAAAGTCAGCTGGGAGCCTGGAAAATTCAGCTTTTCCAGGCAGGAATAGGGTTGGAAGGGGCTGTCTGGGAATCTGGAAAACTCTGCTTTTCCAGGCAGGAATAGGGTTGTTTGGGAGCCCAGAAAATTCAGCCTTTCCAGGCAAGAATGGGGTTGGAAGGGGCTGTTCAGGAGCCAAAAAAATTCTGCTTTTTCCAGGCAGGAATGGGGTTGGAAGGGGCTGTCTTGGAATATGGAAAACTCAGCTTTTCCAGGCAAGAATAGGGTCATTTGGGAGTCTGGAAAACTCAGCTTTTCCAGGTAGGAATGGGTTGTTTGGGATCCTGGAAAAGTCTGCTTTTCCAGGTAGGAATGGGTTGTTTGGGATCCTGGAAAAGTCTGCTTTTCCAGGTAGGAATGGGTTGTTTGGGATCCTGGAAAAGTCTGCTTTTCCAGGTAGGAATGGGTTTTCTGGGAGTCTGGAAAATTCAGCTTTTCCAGGCAGGAATGGGTTTTCTGGGAGCCCAGAAAATTCAGCTTTTCCAGGCAGGAATAGGGTTGGAAGGGGCTGTCTGGGAGTCTGGAAAACTCAGCTTTTCCAGGCAGGAATGGGTTGTTTGGGATCCTGGAAAACTCAGCTTTTCCAGGCAGGAATGGGTTGTTTGGGAGCCTGGAAAACTCTGCTTTTCCAGGTAGGAATGGGTTGTTTGGGATCCTGGAAAAGTCTGCTTTTTCCAGGCAGGAACAGAGTGAGAATTGGCTGTTTGGGAGCCCAAAAAATTCTGCTTTTTCCAGGCAGGAATGGGGTTGGAAGGGGCTGTCTGGGAATCTGGAACACTCAGCTTTTCCAGGCAGGAATGGGTCGTTTGGGAGCCCAGAAAACGCTAATTTTGCAGGCAGGGCGGGGCAGGGCAGGGCGGGTCAGGCTCACCTGGTTGAGCATCTGCTGCAGGTGCAGGGCGGGGCAGGGCGGGGCAGGCTCACCTGGTTGAGCACCCGCTGCAGGTGCGGGGCATGGCAGGGCAGGCTCACCTGGTTGAGCATGCGCTGCAGGTGCAGGGCAGGGTGGGGCAGGGCGGGGCAGGGCGGGGCGTGTCAGGCTCACCTGGTTGAGCACGCGCTGCAGGTGCAGGGCAGGGCAGGGCGGGGCGGGGCAGGGCAGGGCATGTCAGGGTGGGACGGGCTCACCTGGTTGAGCACGCGCTGCAGGTGCAGGGCAGGGTGGGGCAGGGCGGGGCAGGGCGGGGCGGGGCAGGCTCACCTGGTTGAGCACGCGCTGCAGGTGCAGGGTGGGGCAGGGTGGGGCAGGGCAGGGCAGGGCGGGGCAGGGTGTGTCGGGCTCACCTGGTTGAGCACGCGCTGCAGGTGCGGGGTGGGGCAGGGCGGGGCAGGGCGGGGCAGGGCAGGGCAGGGCGGGGCAGAGCAGGGCGGGGCAGGGCGGGTCTGGCTCACCTGGTTGAGCACGCACTGCAGGTGCGGGGCGGGGCAGGGCAGGGCGGGGCGGGGCAGAGCAGGGCGGGGCGGGGCGGGGCAGGGCAGGGCAGAGCAGGGCGGGGCAGGGCGTGTCGGGCTCACCTGGTTGAGCACCCCCTGCAGGGCGTGTCGGGCTCACCTGGTTGAGCACGCGCTGCAGGTGCGGGGCAGGGCAGGGCGGGGCAGGGCAGGGCAGGGCATGTCGGGCTCACCTGGTTGAGCACGCGCTGCAGGTGCAGGGCAGGGCAGGGCAGGGCGGGGCGGGGCAGAGCAGGGCGGGGCAGGGCGGGGCAGGCTCACCTGGTTGAGCACGCGCTGCAGGGCGGGGCAGGGCGGGGCAGGGCGTGTCGGGCTCACCTGGTTGAGCACGCGCTGCAGGTGCAGGGCAGGGCGGGGCAGGGCGGGGCGGGCTCACCTGGTTGAGCACGCGCTGCAGGTGCGGCGTGCCCATGCGCTCGGCCATGTGCCGGTAGGCCGGGTGGGACAGGAAGAACTTGCGCTCGGCCGCCAGCGCGGCCCGGATGTCCTTCTTGCCGTCAATGTCCTTCTGGCTGCGGTTCACCACCCCGATGTAGCCTGGCAGCGCCGGGACACCGGGTCAGGGACACCGGGGACAGTGGGGACAGCACGTCAGGGACACCGGGGACAACGGGGACAGCGGGGACAACGGGGACAGCGGGGACACCGGGTCAGGGACAGCGGGGACAGCGGGGACACCGGGGACACCGGGGACACCGGGGGGACACCAGGGACACCAGGGACATCGGGGACACCGCGTCAGGGACAGCGGGGACAGCGGGGGAACACCAGGGACACCGGGGACACCAGGGGACATCGGGGGGACACCAGGGACACCAGGGACATCGGGGACACCGCGTCAGGGACACCGGGGACAGCGGGGACAATGGGGACAGCGGGGACAGCGGGGGACAGCGGGGGACAGCGGGGACACCACGTCAGGGACACCCGGGACAGCAGGGACACCAGGGACATCAGGGACACCAGGGACAGCGGGGACAGCGGGGACAGCACATCAGGGACACCGGGTCAGGGACACCGGGGACATTGGGGGACAGCAGGGACACCGGGGACAGCACATCAGGGACACCGGGGACACCGGGGACAGTGGGGACACCGGGGGGACACCAGGGACATCAGGGACACCGGGTCAGGGACACCGGGGACAGTGGCAACACCGCGTCAGGGACAGCGGGGACAGCGGGGACAACGGGGACAGCAGGAACAGCGGGGACAATGGGGGGACACCGGGGACAGTGGGGACACCGGGGACAGCGGGGACAGCGGGTCAGGGACACCAGGGACATCGGGGACACTGGGGGACAGCACGTCAGGGACACCGGGGGACATTGGGGACGGCGTGTCAGGGGACACCGGGGGGACACACGGAACACCAGGTCAGGGGACACTGGGAACACTGGGGACAGCATCAGGGACACCAGGGACACGGGGGGACATGGTGGGGACACACATGGGGGACACAGAAAGAGCCAGGGAAGGAGAGAGGGCAGGGGACACAGGGGACATGGAGAGGGAAGGACACCGAGCAGGGGACACCCAGAGTGACCTGAGGGGGACACGGGGCCAGCCAGGGAAAGACACAGGGCAGGGGACACAGGGGACACAGGGACAGCCAGGGAAGACACAGGGACAGCCAGGGAAGGACACAGGGCAGGGGACACCCAGAGTGACCTGAGGGGGACACGGGGACACAGGGCAGGGGACACCCAGAGTGACCTCAGGGACATACAGGGGGCACAGGGCAGGGCACACCCAGAGTGACCTCAGGGACATACAGGGGGCACAGGGCAGGGCACACCCAGAGTGACCTCAGGGAGACACAGGGACAGCCAGGGTAGGACACAGGGCAGGGGACAAAGGGGAACATGGAGGACACAGGGGGACATGGGGACAGCCAGGGAAGGACACAGGGCAGGGGACACTCAGAGTGACCTAAGGGGGACACGGGGACACAGGGCAGGGGACACCCAGAGTGACCTCAGGGACACACAGGGGACACAGGGCCAGCCAGGGTAGGATACAGGGCAGGGGACACCCAGAGTGACCTTAGGGGGACACAGGGACACAGGGCAGGGGACACCCAGAGTGACCTCAGGGGGACACAGGGACACAGGGCAGGGGACACCCAGAGTGACCTCAGGGACACACAGGGCAGGGGACACCCAGAGTGACCTCAGGGACACAGGGCAGGGCACACCCCGAGTGACCTCAGGGACACAGGGGACACGCGCAGGGACCCGGGCCCGGCCCCACCTCTCCGCAGGGGCAGCAGTTTGTTCTCCAGCACGTCCCGCGCGTCGGTGCCTTCGTCCATCAGGTCCAGCTTGGTGATGACCCCGATGGTCCTCAGGCCTGGGGAGCCAGGGGTTGATCCCAATGAACCCAGGGGGACACAGCGGGGACCCGGGGAAGGGAGAGGAACCCCTGGCCCCACCACCAGAGCATGAGGAGAACAAGGAGGGAGAGGGTGAGGAAGGCAGGGGAGCCAAACCCTGCAGGTCCCTGGGTGAGGGATCCAAACCCTGCAGGTCCCTGGGTGAGGGATCCAAACCCTGCAGGTCCCTGGGTGAGGACACCACAGAACCCAAACCCAGCAGGTCCCTGGGTGAGGACAGCCCAGAACCCAAACCCAGCAGGTGCCTGAGTGAGGGAGCCAAACCCTGCAGGTCCCTGAGGACAAACCCAGCAGGTCCCTGAGCAAGGACACCACAGAACCCAAACCCTGCAGGTCCCAGAATGAGGACAGCCCAGAACCCAAACCCTGCAGGTCCCCGAGTGAGGAACCCAAACCCCACAGGTCCCTGGGTGAGGACACCACAGAACCCAAACCCCACAGGTCCCTGAGCAAGGACAGCGCAGAACCCAAACCCTGCAGGTCCTGAGGGAGGGATCCAAACCCAACAGGTCCCTGAGGACAAACCCTGCAGGTCCCTGGGTGAGGACAGCACAGAACCCAAACCCAGCAGGTTCCAGAATGAGGACACCACAGAACCCAAACCCTGCAGGTCCTTGGGTGAGGACACCACAGAACCCAAACCCAGCAGGTCCTTGGGTGAGGACACCACAGAACCCAAACCCAGCAGGTCCTTGGGTGAGGACAGCCCAGAACCCAAACCCAGCAGGTGCCTGAGTGAGGGAGCCAAACCCTGCAGGTCCCTGAGGACAAACCCAGCAGGTCCCTGAGCAAGGACACCACAGAACCCAAACCCTGCAGGTCCCAGAATGAGGACAGCCCAGAACCCAAACCCTGCAGGTCCCCGAGTGAGGAACCCAAACCCCACAGGTCCCTGGGTGAGGACACCACAGAACCCAAACCCCACAGGTCCCTGAGCAAGGACAGCGCAGAACCCAAACCCTGCAGGTCCTGAGGGAGGGATCCAAACCCAACAGGTCCCTGAGGACAAACCCTGCAGGTCCCTGGGTGAGGACACCACAGAACCCAAACCCTGCAGGTCCCTGGGTGAGGACACCACAGAACCCAAACCCAGCAGATCCTTGGGTGAGGACACCACAGAACCCAAACCCAGCAGGTTCCAGAATGAGGACACCACAGAACCCAAACCCTGCAGGTCCCTGAGTGAGGGATCCAAACCCAGCAGGTCCCTGGGTGAGGACACCACAGAACCCAGACCCTGCAGGTCCCCAAGTGAGGACACCACAGAACCCAAACCCAACAGGTCCCTGAGGACAAACCCAGCAGGTCCCTGAGGATGAGGACACCACAGAACCCAAACCCAGCAGGTCCCCAAATGAGGACAGCACAGAACCCAAACCCAGCAGGTCCCCAAGTGAGGACACCACAGAACCCAAACCCAGCAGGTCCCCAAGTGAGGACACCACAGAACCCAAACCCTGCAGGTCCCCGAGTGAGGGATCCAAACCCAGCAGGTCCCTGAGGACAAACTCTGCAGGTCCCTGAGCAAGGACACCACAGAACCCAAACCCAGCAGGTTCCTGAGTGAGGAACCCAAACCCTGCAGGTCCCTGGGTGAGGACAGCACAGAACCCAAACCCTGCAGGTTCCAGAATGAGGACACCACAGAACCCAAACCCTGCAGGTCCCTGAAGACAAACCCAGCAGGTCCCCGAATGAGGGATCCAAACCCAGCAGGTCCCTGGGTGAGGACACCACAGAACCCAAACCCTGCAGGTCCCTGAGGATGAGGACACCACAGAACCCAAACCCTACAGGTCCCTGAGCAAGGACACCACAGAACCCAAACCCAGCAGGTCCCAGGATGAGGACAGCCCAGAACCCAAACCCTGCAGGTCCCTGAGGATGAGGACAGCACAGAACCCGGACCCAGCAGGTCCCTGAGTGAGGACACCACAGAACCCAAACCCAGCAGGTCCCTGAGGATGAGGACACCACAGAACCCAAACCCAGCAGGTCCCTGAGGACAAACCCTGCAGGTCCCTGGGTGAGGACACCACAGAACCCAAACCCTGCAGCTCCCCGAGCCACCCCCACCCCCTTACCCTGCGGATCCACCTCCTTGGCCATCTTGAGGGCGTCCGAGTTGGCCAGGTCCATGTTGGCGGGCGTGACGGCCAGGATCAGGCTGCTCTCGCGGCTGATGAACTGCAGGATCATGTCGCGGATCTGGAACTCGATGTCCTGCGGCTGATCCCCCACCGGCACCTTGGTGATCCCCGGCAGGTCGATCAGGGTCAGGTTCAGCACTGCGGAGCCAGGGGGGGTTGGAGCCCAGTTAATCTCGGCCAAACTGGCGCTGGGGGACACCAGGGTTCTCCCAAGGTTCTCCTGAGGTTCTCCCGGGGTTCTCCTGAGGTTCTTCCGGGATTCTCAGGGGATTTTTGGGGTTTTTTTGGGTTTTTTGGGGGGTTTTTTGAGGGTTTTCCCAGGATTCTCCCAGGGTTTTTCTGGGGTTCTCCTGGGGTTCTCCCAGGGTTCTCCTGGGGTTCTCCCAGGGTTCTCCAGGGGCTTCCTTGGGGTTTTTTTGGGGGTTTTCCTGCTGTTTTCCCGGGGTTTTTTTGGGGGTTTTCCTGTGGTTTTCCCAGGGTTCTCCGGGGGTTTTTTGGGGGTTTTCCTGGGGTTTTTTTGGGGTTCTACCAGGGTTTTCCTGCTGTTTTCTCAGCGTTCTTCCAGGGTTTCCCAGGGTTTTTTGGGGGGTTTTCCTGCAGTTTTCCCAGGGTTCTGCTGTTTTCCCGGGGTTCTCCTGGGGTTTTTCGGGATTTTTTTGGGGTTTTCCTGCGGTTTTCCCGGGCTTCTCCCAGGGTTTTTTTTGGGGTTCTCCTGCAGTTTCCCCAGGGTTTTCCCAGGGTTCTCCCAGGGTTTTCCTGTAGTTTTCCCAGGATTTTTTGGGGGTTCTCCCAGGGTTTTTTTGTGTTTTTTTTTTCATTTTCTTGCAGTTTTCCTGGGGTTTTTTTGGGGCTCTCCTGGGGTTTTTTTGCAGTTCTCCTGCAGTTTTCACAGGTGTTTTTTGGGGTTTTCCTGCGGGTTTTTTTGGGGTTTTCCTGCAGTTTCCCTGAGGTTCTCCCATGGTTTTTTTGGGTTTTTTTGGGGGTTTCCCTGCCGTTTCCCCGGGGCTCTCCCTCACCGTGCGGGGAGTACACCCTCAGGTTGATGGGCACGGGCGAGATGCCCTTGTTGGTGCCCGTCACCCGGTCGGTCTCGGCCTCGATCTCCTGCCGCACCTCGTCGAAATCCGTGAACTTCTTGGACTTGCAGTGCAGGAACTCGGCATATTCTGGAAGGGATTGGGGAGCAATGGGTGCTCGGGAGGGTTGGGGACGGGCTGGGGAAGGGAGATCCCTGGGGAATGTGGAGAAGGGGCTGCAGGACACGGAGGAGTTTCCCCCCCTGGAGCCCAATCTGCCCCAGGAAAAGGGATTTCGACAGCTCTGGGGCCTGGCGGCGGCAGCCGGGGTGGTGCAACTTCCTTCCTCCTTTGGGCAGAGGGGAAAAAACCTCGGCCCTGCCTCGCCCTGCAGGGCTGGAATCGCCCTGGACACCTCATTCCTCACCCTGGACACCTCATTCCTCCTCCTGGACACCTCATCCCTCACCTCTGAGCCCTCATCCCCATTCCAGAGCTCCCATCCCCATCCCTGAGCCCCCATCCCTCAATCCCTGAGCCCCCATCCCCATCCCAGAGCCCCCATCCCTGAGACCTCATCCCCATCCCAGAGCCTCCATCCCCATCCCACAGCCCCCATCCCCATCCCAGAGCCTCCATCCCCATCCCAGAGCCCCCATCCCTTAATCCCAGAGCCCTCATCCCCATCCCAGAGCTCCCATCCCCATCCCAGAGCTCCCATCCCTCAATCCCAGAGCCCCCATCCCCATCCCAGAGCCCCATCCCCATCCCAGAGCCCCCATCCCTCAATCCCAGAGCCCCCATCCCTCAATCCCAGAGCCCCCATCCCCATCCCTGAGCCCCCATCCCTCAATCCCAGAGCCCCCATCCCTCAATCCCAGAGCCCCCATCCCCATCCCTGAGCCCCCGTCCCTCAATCCCAGAGCCCCCATCCCTCAATCCCAGAACCCCCATCCCTCAATCCCAGAGCCCCCGTCCCTCAATCCCAGAGCCCCCATCCCCATCCCAGAACCCCCATCCCTCAATCCCAGAACCCCCATCCCTCAATCCCAGAACCCCCACCCCTCAATCCCAGCCCTTCCCAACCCTCCCTCAGCTCCCAGGAACCACCAGAGGCTCTGGGATTCACCCAAATCCCGGGATTTGTTTTTTTTGTCTGGCTGTGGGAAGGGGAGGAAGGAACTCTCCCCGGCTATCAGCACACGGCCGACGTGAGCCAAGGCTGGGAAAATGAGTCCCCCCAGCTCTTCCCTGGCATTCCTGCGGCCTCCCCGGCATTCCCGGGGCTCTCCCCCGCCTGCTTCCCTGATAAGCAGGGGAATCTGGGAATGTGGGAACGCGGGGGCAGCGGGAGGTGCCGGAACCCCCCCGGGATCCCCTCCCCCTGCCCCGTTCCCCAGCCCCGTACCCGTCTTGGAGAAGATGAGCTGCAGGATCAGCGGCCGGCGAGTGACGATCCCGGAGCCACGGGGGAGGAAATCCCTGGAAGGGATGAAGAGAGGGGGTCAATAAATTGATTAATCCTGTTAATTAATCCCATTAATTAACTAATCCCATTAATCCAGCACTGCAGAGCCCTGGAAAAATGACTGGAAGGGGGTGCTGGGGAAGGGTGGAAAGGGTTTGGGAACACAAATCTCTGCTGGGGCAGGGAATGGGACATTCCCAGAGTGCAGATCCTCCATGGAAAACCTGGGAATTCCCACAGAATTCCTTTTGGCCTCAGTGCCCGCAGCTTTTCCGGGAGGATTCTGCCTGGAAAGGGAGCTGCTCCTTGGGGAACCTTGGGAATGGGGCAGGGAAGTGCCTGCAGGGATTGACAGCTCCCAGCAGTTTGGGAAGGGGAGCATTCCCAGTTTGGGAAGGGGAGCATTCCCAGTTTGGGAAGGGGAGCGTTCCCAGTTTGGGAAGGGGAGCATTCCCAGTTTGGGAAGGGGAGCATTACCAGGTTGGGAAGGGGAGCATTCCCAGTTTGGGAAGGGGAGCATTGCCAGTTTGGGAAGGGGAGCATTGCCAGTTTGGGAAGGGGAGCGTTCCCAGTTTGGGAAGGGGGGCATTCCCAGTTTGGGAAGGGGAGCATTCCCAGTTTGGGAAGGGGAGCATTCCCAGTTTGGGAAGGGGAGCATTCCCAGTTTGGGAAGGGGAGGATCCCCAGTTTGGGAAGGGGAGGATCCCCAGTTTGGGAAGGGGAGCATTCCCAGTTTGGGAAGGGAAGGATTCCCAATTTGGGAAGGGGAGGATCCCCAGTTTGGGAAGGGGAGCATTCCCAGTTTGGGAATGGGAGCATTCCCAGTTTGGGAAGGGGAGGATCCCCAGTTTGGGAGAGGGAGCATTCCCAGTTTGGGAAGGGGAGCATTCCCAGGTTGGGAAGGGGAGCATTCCCAGGTTGGGAAGGGGAGCATTCCCAGTTTGGGAAGGGGAGCATTCCCAGGTTGGGAAGGGGAGCATTCCCTGTTTGGGAAGGGGAGCATTCCCTGTTTGGGAAGGGGAGCATTCCCAGTTTGGGAAGGGGAGCATTCCCTGTTTGGGAAGGGGAGCGTTCCCTGTTTGGGAAGGGGAGCATTCCCAGTTTGGGAAGGGGAGCATTCCCAGGTTGGGAAGGGGAGGATCCCCAGGTTGGGAAGGGGAGGATCCCCAGGTTGGGAAGGGGAGCATTCCCAGGTTGGGAAGGGGAGCATTCCCAGTTTGGGAAGGGGAGCATTGCCAGTTTGGGAAGGGGAGGATCCCCAGTTTGGGAAGGGGAGGATCCCCAGTTTGGGAAGGGGAGCATTCCCAGGTTGGGAAGGGGAGGATCCCCAGTTTGGGAAGGGGAGCATTCCCCATTTGGGAAGGGGAGCATTGCCAGTTTGGGAAGGGGAGCATTGCCAGGTTGGGAAGGGGAGCACTGTCAGTTTGGGAAGGGGAGGATCCCCAGTTTGGGAAGGGGGGCATTCCCAGTTTGGGAAGGGGAGCATTCCCAGGTTGGGAAGGGGAGCATTCCCAGGTTGGGAAGGGGAGCATTCCCAGGTTGGGAAGGGGAGCATTCCCAGGTTGGGAAGGGGAGGATCCCCAGGTTGGGAAGGGGAGCATTCCCAGGTTGGGAAGGGGAGCATTCCCAGTTTGGGAAGGGGAGCATTCCCAGGTTGGGAAGGGGAGGATCCCCAGTTTGGGAAGGGGAGCGTTCCCAGGTTGGGAAGGGGAGCATTCCCAGGTTGGGAAGGGGAGGATCCCCAGTTTGGGAAGGGGAGCACTGTCAGTTTGGGAAGGGGAGGATTCCCAGTTTGGGAAGGGGAGGATCCCCAGTTTGGGAAGGGGAGGATCCCCAGTTTGGGAAGGGGAGCGGCTGTGACGGAAACCTGGACGTCACACCTCGTCCCCACACCGTCACACCTCGTCCCAACCCCATCCCAACCCTGTCCCCACACCGTCCCAGCCCCGTCACCTTTCCCGGCACAGCCTGACCCCTGTCCCCGGCTGCCCCGGAAAGGCACTTCCTGCACAACCGGGAGGGCAGGTCCGGGCAGCTCCGGGCGGGAAGAGCCCGGCCGGGATGGCCCCGGGCTGGGAAAGGGGAAAGAAAAGGAGCTGGGAGACCCCCAGCTGGCCCCTGGCCCTGCTGAGCCCAGGGGGAATCCTGATCCCGACAGGAATGCTGCCCCCAGGGTGATTCCAGCAAAGTGGGATCCAGATTCCCCTAAAGTGGGATCCAGATTCCCCCAAAGTGGGGCCCAGGTTCCCCCAAAGTGGGGTCCAGATTCCTGCACAGTGGGATCCAGATTCCCCCAAACTGGGATCCAGATTCCCCCACAGTGGGATCCAGATTCCCCCACAGTGGGATCCAGGTTCCCCCAAAGTGGGATCCAGGTTCCCCCAAAGTGGGATCCAGGTTCCCCCAAAGTGGGGTCCAGATTCCCCCAAAGTGGGGTCCAGATTCCCCCAAAGTGGGATCCAGGTTCCCCCAAAGTGGGGTCCAGATTCCTGCAGTGGGGTCCAGATTCCCCCAAACTGGGATCCAGATTCCCCTAAAGTGGGATCCAGATTCCTGCACAGTGGGATCCAGATTCCCCCAAAATGGGGTCCAGGTTCCCCCAAACTGGGATCCAGATTCCCACAAAGTGGGATCCAGATTCCCCCAAACTGGGATCCAGATTCCCCTAAAGTGGGATCCAGATTCCCCTAAAATGGGGTCCAGGTTCCCCCAAAATGGGGTCCAGGTTCCCCCACAGTGGGATCCAGATTCCCCCAAACCGGGATCCAGGTTCCCCCAAACTGGGATCCAGATTCCCCCACAGTGGGCTCCAACACCTCCAGCTCCGCTGCTCCCCTCTCCCAGGGGAGCCCAGGTGATCTCCCACTCCCAGCTCCCCCCGGAATTCCCGGCTCCATGGGGTGGAAGGCACTGAATGATCCAGAGGGGAATGAGGGGAGCTCCCCCTGCCCCCGTTTCCTGCTGGAATTCCGGGCTGGTCCCACCCGGGGCAGGTCCCACCCAGCTGCGGCTGCCCCCGTGTCCGGGGTGGGCAGAATCCCAGCAGGATCCCAGCAGGATCCCAGCAGGATCCCAGCAGGATCCCAGCGCCGCAGTGACGTGGGAAGGAGCCCCAGGACGTCACCTGCCCGGATCCTGCCACCTCCCACCTGGAGCCAGGCGTGACCGGCAAAGGGACAAAGGGATAAAGGGACAAAGGGACAAAGGGACAAAGGTCTCGGGGTGTGGGAACTCCCCAGTGCCCGGGAAATCCGTGGGGAAACACCTGAGCCATTCCCATTCCCATTCCCATCTCATCCCTGCCTGATCCCAGCCCCCATCCCCTCTCCCCATCCGTGGCACTTCTCACCCCAAAAAATCCAGGGAAAAGACACCTGGAGCTCTCTGGGAATCCCTCCAAGGATTCCCTTCCCAATCCTGGCAGGATTCCCGTTCCTCTCCACTCCACCCAAGGGAGTGGACCCCTGGTCCACCTGGATTTACCCCTGGACACCTCCAGCCTGAGCGAGCCCGTGCAGCTCCACCAGAGCCACTCGTGGTCAGTCCCCGTGGGATTCACCCCCAAATCCCTCCTCAAATCCCACTGATCCTAAATCCTGGACAGTTGGACAATCAAAACCCCAAGATGCCAACTAAAACTTATAAAAAAGTGTGAGATCTCGTGACCAATCATTTTTTTTGGTGACCATTTTGGGGTCCACCTTGGCTACAGCTCCTGTCCTGCCCAAGGTGGATCCTAAAATCCTTTCAATAAATCCCTAAATTTATTGATTCCCTAAATCCCGAAATCCTCCAGCTCTGTCCAGTCTCTGCTTCAGCTCAGCCTTCCCAAGGGCATCACCATCACCCCCAAATCTTTCCTGGTTCCTGCTGTTTTTCCAGGGTTTTTTGGGGTTCTCCAGGGTTTTCCAAGGGCATCACCACAACCTCCAAATCTTTCCTGGTTCCTGCTGTTTTTCCAGGGTTTTTTTGGGGTTCTCCAGGGTTTTCCAAGGGCATCACTATAACCCCCAAATCTTTCCTGGTTCCTGCTGTTTTTCCAGGGTTTTTTTGGGGGCTTTCCCCGGGTTTTTATGGGTCTTTTTTCGGGGGGAGTTTTCCCAGGGTTTTCCCGGATTTTTGGGGGGGTTTTTTGGCATTTTCCTGAGGGGTTTTTTGGGGGGTTCTCCCGGTTGTTTTTTGGGGGGGGGATTTTCCTGATGTTTTTCCAGAGTTTTCCTGGGGTTCTCCCAGTTGTTTTTTTTGGGGGGGGATTTTCCTGGGGCTTTCCTGAGTTTTTTTCCAGAGTTTCCCCAAGGTTCTCCCGGCTTTTTTTTTTTAGGATTTTCCTGGGGTTTTCCTGAGTTTTTTCCAGAGTTTTCCTGGGGCTCTCCTGGTTGTTTTTTTGGGAGGGGGATTTTCCTGGGGTTTTCCTGAGGTTTTTCCAGAGTTTTCCCGGGGTTCTCCCTCCCCATGGAGAGGGCTCAGCACCCCTTTTTGGAACCCGAGGAGGCAGGGGAAGCATTCCCAGCCCGGGGTGAAGCCCCTGCCTTTCCCTCCTGATAATGCCCCATTGAGGTCGGGATTGTCCCCACCCCCGGGGGGACAACGGCTCCATTGTCCCCCCCCTGGGGCCGGGGACGGCTCCGGGAAGGGCTGGGACGCCGGGATTTGTGCCGGGATTTGTGGGGACCGGGCTCCAAAGAGGATCCCGGCTCATTCCCTTGGTGCTTCTCCCACTAAACTCGGGGATTGAGGAGCTCCGGGCCCCTCAGCGCCAATCCCAACCCCCCCAGGGATGGGTCAGCCAGGCCAGGCCCTTCCCCAGGGAGAAATTCAGGATCATTCCTGGATTTAGAGGCTTCCCAGCCCAATCCCAGGTCCCTCTCCAAGGGATTCTGGGCACCAAAGGCGCCTCAGGATTCTCTGCCCGTGTGTTTTGAGGGTAAAAATCCCACAGGGATGGGAGCACGGCCTCCCAGTATGGATCCAGAGCTTCCCAGTATGGATCCAGGGCTTCCCAGCACGGATCCAGGGCTTCCCAGTATGGATCCAGAGCTTCCCAGTATGGATCCAGGGCTTCCCAGTATGGATCCAGGGCTTCCCAGTATGGATCCAGGGCCTCCCAGTATGGATCCAGGGCCTCCCAGCACGGATCCAGGGCTTCCCAGTATGGATCCAGAGCTTCCCAACACGGATCCAGGGCTTCCCAGTATGGATCCAGGGCTTCCCAGTACGGATCCAGGGCTTCCCAGTATGGATCCAGAGCTTCCCAGTATGGATCCAGAGCTTCCCAGTATGGATCCAGAGCTTCCCAGCAGGGATCCAGGGCTTCCCAGCACGGATCCAGAGCTTCCTAACACGGATCCAGGGCTTCCCAGTATGGATCCAGGGCTTCCTGATGGCTCAGAAAATCCAATTCTGGGCACCAAAGGCCCCTCAGGATTCTCTCCCCGTGTGTTTTGAGGGTAAAAATCCCACAGGGACAGGAGCACGGCCTCCCAGTACGGATCCAGAGCTTCCCAGTATGGATCCAGAGCTTCCCAGCACGGATCCAGAGCTTCCCAACACGGATCCAGAGCTTCCCAGCACGGATCCAGTGCTTCCCAGTACGGATCCAGAGCTTCCCAGTATGGATCCAGAGCTTCCCAGCACGGATCCAGAGCTTCCCAGCACGGATCCAGAGCTTCCCAACACGGATCCAGGCCTTCCTGACAGCTCAGAAAATCCAAGCTAAAGCTCAAAGAGCTGCAAAAATCGAGAGAACCAACCCCCCACCGCCACAGCCCGGGGCAGTTTTCGATCCCGGCTCGATGGATCCGTGCGGATCGTTGGGACAACGGGAACAGCCCCGAGGCCCTGGCTCCTCGTCCCAGCCACAATTCCTGATCCATGGGTGGGAAAAATCCCAAAATCGCCGGCCCCTGCTCTGCCAGGCCGGGCTGGGAATCCCAGCACTGCCCCTAAAAGCTGGGATGACACCGGGTCAGCATTCCCATCCCCAAGGAGATACCGCCAGGATTGGAGGCAGAGGCCACGGACACCCCCGGGGGGTGTAATTAACCCTAATTAGCACAAGCTGCACAACGAGGTGGGGAAGGATTCCCGGCCTGGATCCGGCCTCCCACGGCGACACAAAGGGGTGTTAATTACCAGGGATGGTAATTAAAGGCTGCCAGAATTCCCAGGAATTCAGGATATGGGGGGTGGGATAACTCCTCTGTTTCCATCCTCTCCCTGCTGGGAAAAGCCCCAAATCCAGGCTGGGAATCCGGGATAGAAGGGAAAAGTGATGGATCCCAGCCTGGACTCGGAGAAACGCCACGGGAGTGGAGGGATCCGGTGGAAAAAGAAAAACCCCGAAGCTTCCAAACGGGGCATTCCCGTGGGGGGAAAGGGAGGTCAAAGCCGGCCTCAAACAGCAGGGAAAAAAAAAACACAAAATACACCAGCCTGGGGTTTTTTTGGGAAGGGGAATGTTGAGGGAATAGGGAGACGGAGCCGGGATGGAAGGACAGCAGGGGAAAGGAGGCTTTGTGTGGCTGTCCCGGCCGCTTCAGGAAGCGAGAGCCGCGGATGGAGGGGCAGGGACGGGCCCTGCGGGGACGGAACCGGCAGCGATGGCACGGGGCAGGGACAAAGGCGAAAGGGCCGGAGCGGCGGCTCTGCTGCTGCTGCTGCTGCTGCTGCTGGAGCCCGACAGGCGTTTGTTGTGGATTTTTGGGATGGTTCCTTTGCTCCCCCGTTATCGGGCCGGCCACGCTCGGCTCCCGGGCCCATCCCAGCACCGGCGCTATCTCCGGGGCGCAGCCCCGCGGTCAGGACAGGGAGGAGGAGGAGGAGGAGGAAGGCCCAGACAGCTCCGCATTCATTCCCGGGAGAATCCCGCGGCTTTGAGGGGGATGCTCCGGCATCATCCCGGAGCGCGGAGCCGCCTGCCAGGGGACTCAGCTCCGAGAATCCTCCCGGAACCCGCTCGGTACCGGGATTGACCCCAATGTCGGGCCGCGCTGACCCCTTTCCCCTCACACCAACTGCGCTCCGAGCTCCGAACCCGCTCCGGGCCGGCCCCGCTCGGCCTCCGCCACCGGGGCGGCCCCGCCGCTGTCCCGGCGCTGGCGCAGCTCGGCCCCGGCTCCGCCGGCCGCGCCCTTACGCCGCCGCTATTCCCGAACGCTCTCTACGCCCGCGGCGCCGCCCGCCGCTCCCACCGGCCCGGCCCGGCCCGGCCCTCCCCGCCGCCGCCGCCGCCGCTCACCGGCCCACGAAGTTCTCGAGCACCGAGCTCTTGCCGGCGCTCTGCCCGCCCACCACGGCGATCTGCGGCAGGTCGAGGTGGCAGCTCTGCCCGATGGAGCTGAAAGCGTCTTGCAGCTTGTTGACCAGCGGGATGAGCTCTTCCATGCCCCGGTTGCCCATGGTGGCGCGGCGGTGCCGGGACCGCGCTCCCGGCGGCGGCTCCTCCTCACGGGCCCCGCGGCGGCGGCGGCGGCCAAACTTCCCCTCAGAGTCTCCTCATCCGGCACCGCCGGGCTCGCCCCGCGCCCGCCGCGCGCCGCGCCATTGGCCGCCCGGGCTGCCCGTCACGGAAGGGCTCACAGCGGAGAGGTGCGCGGCGCTGTCAATCATCGCAAAGGGCGGGAGCGGAGAAGCCAGACTCGTTGCCTATTGGCCTTTTGCCCGTCTCTCATTCCTCACAGCCAATAGGAGGAGATGCTGCGGTGTCAGCTGAGGCGGCAGGAGTGCGGTCCCGCCCCTCAGCGGCCATTCCGCCATTTCATTGGTGAGCAGAACTTCCTCTCAGGCGCGCGGCCCAATGGCTGCCCCGAGCACGGCCGGGAGCCCGCCCCGCGCTCCCTCCCTTCCATTGGAGAGCGTCCCCGCCACTCCGGCCGGGCTGATCAATGCGACCGGGAAAGGAGCCTTAGCCCCGACAGAACCCTCCGGCAGTCAATCAGCCCGCCATCAATCAGCGATTCCTTCTCGCCGATTGGCTTTTGTGCTGTTTCACTCCTATCCCGTCACCGCCGTGCGTTCGCTCCCGGGGAACGACGGTCCCCAAGCGAAGCCCCAGGGCTGGAACCCCCCCGGGAACGTCCTGGGAACCCACAGAGACCGGAACCAGCAGGAATTGGCCCCGCTCCCTGCCCTGTCTGGGTTTGGAGTGGTCTCTGCTGAGTTTAAGCGATCTCCGGGGGCGCTTTGGGGCCTCTCCGTGCTCGGCCCTTCCCTAACCCCACCAGGCCCAACATGGCCCCCGCGTTGCCCCGGTAACGGTCACTTCCGGCGGCGCCGCCACCTCCTCTTCCGGTCACGTGCGCAGAAAAGATGGCGGCGCCCGCGGCGGAGGCGCCGCCGGTGCTGCGGATCGCGGCCGAGTGCGGCCGGAGCCGCGCCCGGGCCGGGGAGCTGCGGCTGCCTCACGGCACCGTGCCCTGCCCGGTCTTCATGCCCGTGGGCACCCGCGGCACCGCCAAGGGGCTGACGGCGGCGCAGCTGGCGGCGCTGGGCTGCCGCATCTGCCTGGGCAACACCTTCCACCTGGGCACGCGGCCGGTGAGCGGCACCGGGAGGGCTCCCGGGCTGGGGGGCGCGGCGGGGAGAGCTTTCTGCCCGTGAACTCCCTCAGCTCCCAAATTCCCAGCCGGAACTGCCTCAACTCTGCGGTTCCCGCGCCTTTCCCGGTTTTCCCGGGCGCTCCCGGTGCGCCCCGCTCGGTGCTCCCGGTGCTCCCGGTGCTCCCGGTGCTCCCGGTGCTCCCGGTGCTCCCGGTGCCGCTCCCCGAGCTCTCCGCGCTCTCCCCCCGCAGGGTGCCGAGCTGGTCCGGCGCTCCGGGGGTCTGCACGGCTTCATGGATTGGCCTCACAACCTGCTGACGGTGAGGGGGCGGCCGGGACCCCCCCCCGGGACCCCAAATTTGGGAGGGGGAACCCCCCAGGTGTGAGGGGAGCCCCCCCAGGTGTGAGGGGAGCCCCCCCAGGTGTGAGAGGAACCCCCCAGGTGTGAGTGGAACCCCCCAGGTGTGAGAGGAGCCCCCAGGTGTGAGGGGAACCCCCCAGGTGTGAGGGGAGCCCCCCCAGGTGTGAGAGGAACCCCCCCAGGTGTGAGGGGACCCCCCAGGTGTGAGAGGGACCCCCCAGGTGTGAGGGGAGCCCCCCAGGTGTGAGAGGAGCCCCCCCAGGTGTGAGTGGGACCCCCCAGGTGTGAGAGGGACCCCCCAGGTGTGCCCCCCCAGCCGTGGGGGGGGGGGTGTTCCTGTCACCCCCCCGGTTCTGGGGTGTCCCGGGGGCTCGGGGTCCCCCCCTCAGTGGGGTTTTGGGGGTCTCTCCCCCCTCACTGGGATGGTTTTTGGGGGTCTCTCCCCCCTCACTGGGCTGTTTTTGGGGGTCTCTCTCCCCCCAGGACAGCGGGGGGTTCCAGATGGGGTTTTGGGGGTCTCTCCCCTCTCACTGGGCTGTTTTTTGGGGGTCTCTCTCTCCCAGGACAGCGGGGGGTTCCAGATGGGGTTTTGGGGGTCTCTCCCCCTCACTGGGCTGTTTTTGGGGGTCTCTGGGGGTCTCTCTCCCCCCAGGACAGCGGGGGGTTCCAGATGGGGTTTTGGGGGTCTCTCCCCCTCACTGGGCTGTTTTTGGGGGTCTCTCCCCCTCACAGGGATGGTTTTTGGGGGTCTCTCTCCCCCCAGGACAGCGGGGGGTTCCAGATGGTTTCCCTGCTGGCGCTGGCCGAGGTCTCTGAGGAGGGGGTTTGGTTCCAGCCCCCCCACGGGGGGGAGCGGCTGCTGCTCAGCCCCGAGCGCTCCATGGAGATCCAGAACGCGCTGGGTGAGCCCCCCAGAGCCCCCGGAGCCCCCCAGAGCCCCCCGGAGCCCCCCGGGGGTGGAGGGGAGGGGGGGGAGGGGCAGGAGCCCCCCACTGACGCCCCCTCCCCACCCCGTGCCCCCCCAGGGGCCGATATCGTGATGCAGCTGGACGATGTCGTGAGCAGCACCACGACGGGTCCACGCGTGGAGGAGGCCATGCACAGGTGAGACCCCCTGAGAGACCCCCTAGGACCCCTCTGGGACCCCCCTGAGACCCCCAGGGACCCCCTGAGGGACCCCCTGAGAGCCCCTGGGACCCCCAGGGACCCCCCTGGACCCCCCTGGGACCCCCCTGGGACCCCCTGAAGGACCCTCTGGGACAGCCTGGGACGTCTCTGAGAGCCCCTGGGACCCCCCTGGGACCCCCTGGGACCCCCTGAGGGACCCCCTGGACCCCCCTGGGACCCCCTGAGGGACCCTCTGGGACAGCCTGGGACCCCCTGGGACCCCCTGAACCCTCCTGGGACCCCCCTGAACCCTCCTGGGACCCCCCCTGGGATACCCTGAGGGACCCTCTGGGACAGCCTGGGACCCCCTGAGAGCCCCTGGGACCCCCCTGAGAGCCCCTGGGACCCCCTAGGACAGCCTGGGACCCCCTGAGAGCCCCCCCTAGGACAGCCTGGGACCCCCTGAGAGCCCCTGGGACCCCCTGAGGGACCCCCTGGGACAGCCTGGGACCCCCTGAGAGCCCCCCTAGGACAGCCTGGGACCCCCTGAGAGCCCCTGGGACCCCCTGAGGGACCCCCGGGGGCAGCCTGGGACCCCTCTGGGAGCCCTGAGGGACCCCCTGGGAGCCTCTCTGACCCCCCCTGACCCTCCTGAGACCCCCTGAGAGCCCCTCAGGGACCCCCTGGGACCCCCAGGGCCAGCCTGGGACCCCCCTGACCCTCCCAGGGCCCCCCTGACCTCCCCCCAGGACCCTCCTGGGCCCCCCAGATCCCCCCTGACCCCCCCTGACCCCCTGCCCTGTCCCCCCAGGTCCATCCGCTGGCTGGATCGCTGCCTGGCCGCCCACGCCCGCCCGCAGCAGCAGCTGCTCTTCGCCATCGTGCAGGGGGGGCTGGAGCCCGGCCTGCGCCGCAGCTGCATCCGAGGTACGGCCTTCCTCGGCACCCTCACCATCCTCATCCTCATCATCCTCACCATCCTCATCTTCATCATCCTCAGCATCCTCATCTTCATCATCCTCACCCTCAGCATCCTCACCATCCTCATCATCCTCAGCATCATCCTCACCATCCTCACCTTCATCCCTGCACCCTCAGCATCCTCAGCATCCTCAGCATCCTCATCTTCATCCCTGCACCCTCCTCACCCTCCTCACCCTCCTCACCCTCCTCACCCTCCTCACCCTCCTCATCCTCCTCACCCTCAGCATCCTCACCCTCAGCATCATCCTTGTCCTCATCACCCTCCTCATTCTCATCATCTTCATCCTCATCCTCCTCCTCATCCTCCTCATCCTCCCCACCCTCCTCATTCTCATCCCTGCACCCTCCTCACCCTCCTCATCCTCACCTTCCTCACCTTCCTCACCCTCCTCATCCTCAGCCCTGCCTGGGAGGGGCTCTGGGGATGCTGGGGCAGCTCGGGGGGCGCTGAGGGAGCTCAGGTGGTCCTGGGGGGTTCAGGTGTGATCTGGGGGTCCTGTTCCCCAGCCATGACCCAGCGGGCCATGCCCAGTATCACACTGGGGGCTCAGGGTGACTCAGGGGGTTCCCAGGGGGGATTTGGGGGTCCCGGGGGGGGTCTCAGGGGTGATTTGGGGGTCTCAGGGATGATCTGGGGGTCCCCATTCCCCAGCCATGACCCAGCAGGCCATGCCCAGTATCACACTGGAGGCTCAGGGTGACTCAGGGGGGTCTCAGGGGTGATTTGGGGGTCCCAGGGGGGTCTCAGGGGTGATTTGGGGGTCCCTGGGGTGATTTGGGGGTCCCTGGGGGGTCTCAGGTGTTATTTGGGGGTCTCCCCACCCCCCCCTTCCCCAGCCATGACCCAGCGGGCCGTGCCGGTTCCACACTGGGGCTCAGGGTGACTCAGGGGGGTCCCAGGGGTAATTTGGGGGTCCCAGGGGTCATTTGGGGGGTTCAGGGGTGATTTGAGGGTCCTGGGGGGGTCTCAGGTGTTATTTGGGGGTCTCAGTTGTTATTTGGGGGGTCTCCCACCCCCCCAGCCATGACCCAGCGGGCCGTGCCGGGCTTTGCCATCGGCGGCCTGAGCGGCGGCGAGGCCAAGGAGCAGTTCTGGCGCACGGTGAAGCTCAGCACCGAGCTGCTGCCCCGGGACAAGCCCCGCTACCTGATGGGCGTGGGGTGAGTCCGGGGGGATCCCCCTGAGCCCCCCAGGGCTGGGAGAGACCCCCAAAATCACCCCCAATTCCCCCCCTCACCCCCCACAGCTACGCCACCGACCTGGTGGTTTGCGTGGCCCTGGGCTGTGACATGTTCGACTGCGTCTTCCCCACCCGCACGGCGGTAAGGGGGGGTCTGGAGGGGGATTTGGGGACCCTCCCCGGGGTTTGGGGGATCTGGGGACCCCCCTAAACCCACCCCGACCCCCCCACAGCGTTTCGGGTCGGCCCTGGTGCCCTGGGGCTCCCTGCAGCTGAAGAATCAGCAATTCGCCAAAGATTTCCGCCCCATCGACGCCGACTGCGGCTGCCCCGCCTGCCAGAGGTGGGGGGTCCGAAATGGGGCTGGGGGGGTCCGAAATGGGGCTGGGGAGGGATGGGATGGGCTGGGGGGAGCTGGAATGGGGCTGGGGGGGGACATGGGGGGGTCTGAAATGGGGCTGGGGGGTCTGAAATGGGGCTGGGGGGGTCCAGAATGGGGCTGGGGGGAACATGGGGGGGTCTGAAATGGGGCTGGGGGGAGCTGAAGTGGGGCTGGGGGGTTTGAAATGGGGCTGGGGGGTCTGGAATGGGGCTGGGGGGACTGGAATGGGGCTGGAATGGGGCTGGGGGGTTTGAAATGGGGCTGGGGGGTCCAAAATGGGGCTGGGGGGGCTGGAATGGGGCTGGGGGGGTTTGAAATGGGGCTGGGGGGAGCTGGAATGGGGCTGGAGGGGACTGAGATGGGGCTGGGGGGGTCCAAAATGGGGCTGGGGGGGGCTGGGAGGGGCTGAAATGGGGCTGGGGGGGGGGCACACCAGGCTGGGGTCACATTTTGGGGGCTCAGGAGCGGAGCTTTGCCCCGGGGGATCCCCGAGGGAATTTGGGAATTCAGGAATTGGGGAATTCATTCCCGACAGGGCCGTCCCCATTTCCCGAGACTGGGGGGGGGCTCTCCAGGTCAGGGGGGCTGAACCCCCCAATCCCCCCCAATCCCCCCCTTGTCCCCCCTCCCCAAAAATCCCCTTTCCCCCTCCCCAGGTACTCCCGGGCGTACCTGCACGCGCTGCTGCGCTCCAACACGGCCGCGCTGCACCTGCTGACCCTGCACAACCTCGCCTACCAGGTGGGCTTTGAGGGGGGGGTTTTGGGGGGGGGGGTTTTTTTTGGGGGGGGTCTCAGCACCCCTCTGAACCCCCCTGACCCCCCCCAGATGAAGCTGATGGGCTCCATCAGGGAGAGCATCCTGCAGCGGCGCTTCCCCGAGTTCGTGCGGGAGTTCATGGGCACCATGTACGGGGCCCGGGGGGGGGCCGCCCCGCTGGGCACGGGAGGCTCTGGGCTCGGTGGGGATCAGCCTGGACTGAGGGGAGACCCCCGCCCTGCAGCCCTGGGGGACCCCCCACCCTCAATGCTCTCTGTGGGTTTTTATACTTTTTTATTTTTGGTGGGGGTTTTTTATTGGTTTGGGGTTGTTTTGTTTTTTTTATTAAGGGGTGGGAAAGAAATAAAAGAGTTTGGAAAGAAAAAACGGCTGCTGTGGTTCCAAGTGGGGCTGGGGGGGGGTGGGAATGGGGCTGGGGGGGCTGAAAAGGGGCTGGGGGGGGACACGGGGGGTCTGAAATGGGGCTGGGGGGGGTCTGAAATGGGGCTGGGGGGGGTCTGGAATGGGGCTGGGGGGGGGATATGGGGGGGTCTGGAATGGGGCTGGGGGGATCTGGAATGGGGCTGGGGGGGATTTGAAATGGGGCTGGGGGGCTGGAATGGGGCTGGGGGGGTCTGAAATGGGGCTGGGGGGTCTGGAATGGGGCTGGGGGGGTCTGAAATGGGGCTGGGGGGGATTTGAAATGGGGCTGGGGGGCTGGAATGGGGCTGGGGGGGTCTGAAATGGGGCTGGAATAGGGCTGGGGGGGACATGGGGGGGTCTGGAATGGGGCTGGGGGGTCCCAAAATGGGGCTGGGGAGGTTTGAAATGGGGCTGGGGGGTCTGAAATGGGGCTGGGGGTCCCAAAATGGGGCTGGGGAGGTTTGAAATGGGGCTGGGGTGGGGACATGGGGGGGTCTGGAATGGGGCTGGGGGGGGGTGCACACCGGGCTGGGGTCACATTTTGGGGGGCTCAGGAGCGGAGCTTTGCCCTGGGGGGATCCCCGAGGCGGTGCCGGGAATCCGGGAATCCGGGAATTGGGAATCCGGGAATTGGGGAACCAGGAATTGCTGCCGCTCATTCCCGGCAGGGCCATTCCCGGTGCCCCGGGTTGGGCCGATTTCCCGGGATCCAGGCGGCTCCGAGCCCTTTGCCCCAGCAGAGCCCCGAGCCCCTGTACTGACCCCAGACCCCTGTGCAGACCCCAGACCCCCCATACAGACCCCAGACCCCCTGTACAGACCCCAGACCCCTGTGCAGACCCCAGACCCCCATAGAGACCCCAGACCCCTGTACAGACCCCAGACCCCCATACAGACCCCAGACCCCTGTGCAGACCCCAGACCCCTGTGCAGACCCCAGACCCCCCTGTACAGACCCCAGACCCTTGTGCAGACCCCAGACCCCCCTGTGCAGACCCCAGACCCCTGTGCAGACCCCAGACCCCCCTGTACAGACCCCAGCCCCCCATACAGACCCCAGACCCCCCGTGCTGACCCCAGACCCCTGTACAGACCCCAGACCCCCTGTGCAGACCCCAGACCCCCGTACAGACCCCAGACCCCCCTGTGCAGACCCCAGACCCCCCTGTGCAGACCCCAGACCCCTGTGCAGACCCCAGACCCCCATACAGACCCCAGATCCCTGTGCAGACCCCAGACCCCTGTGCAGACCCCAGACCCCCCTACAGACCCCAGACTCCCCATACAGACCCCAGACCCCCCATACAGACCCCAGACCCCCGTACAGACCCCAGACCCCTGTGCAGACCCCAGACCCCCCTGTGCAGACCCCAGACCCCCCTGTGCAGACCCCAGACCCCCCCATTCAGGTCTCTGTCCAGGAGATCCAAAGCACTGCCCTGGACATTCCCGTGGTTGCCATGGTGACCTCTGACCCCACCCAGCTGGCACCTGGCCGCAGGTGACAGGGAGTGACCCTGCTGGCTGTCACCACCTCGGGCTGGGTGTCACCGGCGTGGTGGCAGCGCTGTGGCCACGGTGACACCCACAGTGACATCCGTGTGGTGACCGGGGTGACATCCGTGTGGTGACCCCCGTGTGACCCCCCCAGTGACCCCCCCAGTGACCCCCCCAGTGACCCCCCCCAGTGACCCCCATGCTGTGGTGACCCCAGTGACCCCCCTGTGACCCCCATGTGACCCCGGTGACCCCCCCAGTTACCCCCCTGTGTGACCCCGGTGACATCCATGCTGCAGTGACCCTGGTGACCCCCCCGTGACCCCCGTGCTGCAGTGACCCCAGTGACTCCTGTGACCCCGGTGTGACCCCGGTGACCCCCCAGTGACCCCCCTGTGACCCCGGTGTGACCCCGGAGCCGCGGTGTCCCCCGCTCAGGGGCCGCAGGAGGAAGTTTGAGGAGGGTCGGGTGTGGCCCCGGGGGGGGCGTGGCCTGGGCCAGGTGTGGCACCTGCGTCACCTGAGCCCGCACATTTCTGCCCCTGCCGGGCACCGCGGCCGCAGAGGCACCGCGGGCGGGGAACCGCGAGCACTGGGAGTTACTGGGAGTTACTGGGAGCACTGGGAAGGGCTGGGAGCTGCGCCTGGAGCCAACTGGGAGCCACTGGGAACCACTGTGAGTGACTGGGAGTCACTGGGAGTTACTGGGACACACTGAGAATTACTGGGAGTTACTAGGAGTTACTGGGAGTTACTGGGAGTTACTGGGAGCACTGGGAAGGGCTGGGAGCTGCGCCTGGAGCCAACTGGGAGTCACTGGGAACCACTGTGAGTGACTGTGAGTGACTGGGAGTAACTGGGACACACTGGGAGTTACTGGGAGCACTGGAAAGGGCTGGGAGCTGCGCCTGGAGCCAACTGGGAGCCACTGGGAACCACTGTGAGTGACTGGGAGTCACTGGGAGTTACTGGGACACACTGGGATACACTGGGAGTTACTGGGAGCACTGGAAAGGGCTGGGAGCTGCATCTGGAGCGAACTGGGAGTCACTGGGACACAACTGGGAGTGAACTGGGACACACTGGGAGTGACTGGGACACAACTGGGAGCACTGGGAAGGGCTGGGAGCTGCGCCTGGAGTTAACTGGGAGTCACTGGGAACCACTGTGAGTGACTGGGACACAACTGGGAGTTACTGGGAGTCACTGGGAGTGACTGGGAGCACTGGGAAGGGCTGGGAGCTGCATCTGGAGTGAATTGGGAGTCACTGGGACACAACTGGGAGTCACTGGGACACGCTGGGAGTGAACTGGGACACACTGGGAGCCACTGGGAAGGGCTGGGAATAGTGCCTGAAGTTAACTGGGAAGCCACCAAGAGCAACTGGGAGGCACTGGGAGACACTGGGAGACACTGGGAAAGGCTGAGAGCAGCACCTGGGGTTAACTGGGAACCACTGGGAGGCACTGGGAGTGAACTGGAGCCACAGGGAAGGACTGGGAACCACCAGGAATAACTGGGAGCCACTGGGGAGAGCTGGGAGCAGCACCTGGGGTTAACTGGGAGCCACTGGGACACACTGGGAGTCACTGGGAGCAGCACCTGGAATGAACTGGGAGGTACTGGGGGGACTGGGAACCACCAGGAATAACTGGGAGACGCTGGGGAGAGCTGGGAGCAGCACCTGGGGTTAACTGGGAGACACTGGGATGCACTGGGACGCACTGGGAGTCACTGGGGGGACTGGGAAGGGCTGAGGGAACTGGGAAGGGCTGCAGGTGGCACTGGGCAAACTGGGGGTGACTGGGCAAGGCGGGGTGGCAAAGCCAGGGCTGAACTGGGAGGCACTGGGAGACACTGGGAAAGACTGAGAGCAGCACCTGGAATGAACTGGGAGCCACTGGGACGCACTGGGAGCCACTGGGGCGCACTGGGAGCCACTGGGACACACTGGGAGCACTGGGAGTCACTGGGACACACTGGGATGCACTGGGAGCCACTGGGGGGACTGGGAAAGGCTGAGGGAACTGGGAAGGGCTGCAGGTGGCACTGGGCGAACTGGGGGTGACTGGGCAAGGCGGGGCGGCAAAGCCAGGGCTGAACTGGGATGCACTGGGAGGAACTGGGAGAAACTGGGCTCAGCCCCAGGACCCCCAGAGTGGTCTGACTGGTGGAACTGGTGGGGCCCCGGCGGCGCCTCCCGCCCTTATCACCTCCGGAGCCTTATCAGGAGTGGGGAGGGGAGGGGGAGGGGGAGCACCCCGGGAAGGGGGGATTGGAATGGGGAGGGGGCAGGGACAGAGGGGGAGGGGGCAGGGATGGGTGGGGGAGGGACAGGAGGGTGGGTGTCCAGCGAGGGGGGTGGGGGGCTCAGGGTGGGGCCCGGGGGGTGCTGAGGGTGCGGGGCGGGGGGGGGGGTTGGGCAGCCGGGGAGCCCCAGGTGGGCACGAGCCAGGGGAACTGGGAGGGACTGGGGTGGCACCAGTGGGGTCTGGGTGGGACTGGGATGTCCAGTGAGTGGGATCTGGGTGGGATTGGGGTGCTCAGTCAGGGGAACTGGGAGGGACTGGGGTGGCACCAGTGGGGACTGGGTGGGACTGGGACACCCGGTGAGTGGGATTGGGGTGAGACTGGGGTGTCCAGTGAGTGGGACTGGGGTGGCACCAGTGGGGACTGGGTGGGACTGGGGCACCCAGTCAGGGGAACTGGGTGGGACTGGGATGTTCGGTGAGTGGGGACTGGGTGGGATTGGGACACCCGGTGGGAACTGGGTGGAATTGGGATGTCCAGTGAGTGGGATTGGGATGCTGTCAGTGGGATATTTGTGGGATTGGGACACCCAGTGAGTGGGTTCTGGGTGGGATTAGGGCACCCAGTCAGGAGATCTGGATGGGACTGGGACACCCAGTGGGATCTTTGTGGGATCGGGATGCCCAGTCAGGGGATCTGAGTGGGATTGGGATGCTGTCAATGGGATCTGGGTGGGACTGGAACACCCAGTGGGATCTGGGTGGGATTGGGATGCCGTCACTGGGATCTGGGTGGGATGGGGATGCCGTCACTGGGATCTGGGTGGGATGGGGATGCTGTCACTGGGATCTGGGTGGGACTGGGACACCCAGTGTGATCTGGGTGGGGCCGGGGTGCCGTCAGCGGGATTCCGGTGCCAGCAGGCTCCTGCTGCCCCCACCCCGCTGCCCACCCCAACCCCACCCCTCTCCCACCCCACAGCCCGACCCACCATGAAGCTCCCGCCGAGCTCCCGCCTGCTGCTGCTGCCGGCGGCCGCGGCGCTGGCGCTGCTGGCCCTGCACGCCCAACGCCCGCCGCCCGCTCCCGCCGTCACCCCCAGCGCCACCCCCGCGCCCCCCGAGCCCACCCCGCGCCCACCCGGCAACGCCACACGACCCCCCCCGGCCCACCCGGCACCCGCTGCAGCCGCCCTACCCTCACCCCTACCGCTTCCTCATCAACCACCCCGACAAGTGCCGGGGCCGGACGCCTTTCCTGGTGTTGCTGGTGGTCACTGCCCCGGCCGACCTGGCGGCTCGCGAGGCCGTGCGGCGCACCTGGGGCAACGAGAGCTCGGTGCCGGGGCTGAGCCTGCTGCGCCTCTTCCTGCTGGGCCGCCACCCCGCCTTCGAGGCCGAGCTGCGGCCGGTGCTGCGCGAGGAGGACGAGCTGCACGGCGACCTGCTGCAGCAGGACTTCCTGGACACCTACAACAACCTGACGTTGAAGACGTTGATGGGCCTGGAGTGGGTCAGCCGCTTCTGCCCCAACGCCAGCTACGTGATGAAGGCCGACAGCGACGTCTTCCTCAACCTGGAGTACCTGGCGCGGTTGCTGCGGCCGGCGCGGAGCGATTTCCTGACGGGTTACGTCTACCGCGGGACGGGCCCGCTGAGGAACCGCGCCTACAAGTGGTTCGTGCCGCGGGAGGTGTACCCCAACGACACCTACCCGCCCTACTGCGGCGGGCCCGGCTACGTGCTCTCGGGGGACCTGGCGCTGCGGGTTTTCGGCGCGGCGCAGAGGCTGCCGCCGATCAACATGGAGGACGCCTTCGTGGGGATCTGCCTGCACGCGCTGGGCGTGGGCGTCACCGAGCCGCCGCCCGGCGCCTTCTCCATGTACCGGCTGGAGTACGACAAGTGCCGCTTCTCGCGGCTGGCCATGGTGCACCACTACGGGCCCCAGGAGCTGCTCAGGGTGTGGCCGCACTTCAGGGACGCGCCCGTTCAGTGTCCCTAGGGAGGGGGTGGGGTGTTGGGGTGTGAAGTGTTGGTGGGGTCTGGTGGCGTCACCAGGGTCTGGTGGTGTCACCAGGGTCTGCTGGTGTCACCTGGATCTGCTGGTGTCACCTTCCATTGATTGTCACTGTGACCTCCCAGTGTCACACCTGGATCTGCTGGTGTCACCAGGATCTGCTGGTGTCACCTTCCATTGATTGTCACTGGGACTTCCCAGTGTCACCGGGACCCACTGGTGTCACCAGGATCCACTGGTGTCACCTTCCATTGACTGTAACTCTGAACCCCCAGTGTCACCTGGATCTACTGGTGTCACCTGGATCTACTGGTGTCACCAGGGTCTGCTGGTGTCATCTTCCATTGTCACTGGGACTTCCCGGTGTCACCGGGACCCACTGGTGTCACCTTCCATTGACTGTAACTGTGACCTCCCGGTGTCACCTGGATGTGCTGGTGTCACCTTCCACTGATTGTCACCGGGACTTCCCGGTGTCACCAGGATCTGCTGGTGTCATTGGGACCCACTGGTGTCACCTGGATCCACTGGTGTCACCTGGATCTGCTGGTGTCACCTTCCATTGACTGTCACTGTGACCTCCCAGTGTCACCAGGATCTGCTGCTGTCACTGGGGTCTGCTGGTGTCACCTTCCACTGACTGACACTGGGATCTCCTGGTGTGACCTTCCACTGTCACTGTGACATCCCAATTGTCACTGGGACTTCCCGGTGTTACTGGGATCCACTGACTGTAACTGGGATCTCCCGGTGTCACCTTCCACTGACTGTTACTGGGATCCCCTGGAGGTACCGGGATCCACTGGAGTCACTGGGATCCACTGACTGTAACTGGGATCCCCTGGAGGTACCGGGATCCCCCGGGGTCACTGAGGTCTCTCAGTGTCACCGACTCTGCCCGGTCCCGGTCCTGGAGCAGCCGCTGAGCCTCGGGATCCCCCCGTGGCCGTTCCCGTCCCTCCCAGCCGCCGGATCCGGTGCCAGATCAGCTCCATCCCTCGGCCAAGCTGCTCTTTGGTTATTCGGGATGGATCGGGGCCGGGATCCGCCGGGATCCACCAGGATCTGCCGGGATCCGCCGCGTCGTGTTAAGTTATCTCAGATGTTTTTAATAAAAGGGCTGGAGCCTGCTCTGTGCCGGTGCCGCCGTCCCCAGGGATCCGGCTCCGGGGGAAGGGATCCACCGGGATCTGCCGGGATCCGCCGGGCCCCGCCGCGTTATCTGGGATGTTTTTAATCAAAGGGCTGGAGCCTGCTCTGTGCCGGTGCCGCCGTCCCCAGGGATCCGGCTCCAGGGAAGGGGCCCCGGCGCTGGAATGCTCCGGGCAGCGCTCCCGGTGTTTGCCAGGATGTGCCGCGTGCCAGGAGCCGCTCCCGCTGCTTCCCAGGGCTCGGCTCCGGCAGGGAGAGACCCGGAGCCACCGACAGCTGTGAGCCTGGTCCGGAGGAGCTGCGAGGCCCCAGTTCAGCCCCAGAATGCTCCCAGTTCGGCCCCAGAATGCTCCCAGTTCAGCCCCAGAATGCTCCCAGTTCGGCCCCAGTTCAGCCCCAGAATGCCCCCAGTTCAGCCCCAGTTCAGCCCCAGAATGCTCCCAGTTCGGCCCCAGTTTAACCCCAGAATGCTCCCAGTTCGGCCCCAGTACAGCTCCAAGTCAGGCCCCAGTTCAACCTCAGTACACCCCCAGTTTGGCCCCCAGTTCAGCCCCAAATGCTCCCAGTTCAGCCCCAGAATGCTCCCAGTTTGGCCCCAGTACAGCCCCAAGTCAGGCCCCAGTTCAGCCCCAGAATGCTCCCAGTTCAGCCCCAGTTCAACCTCAGAACGCCCCCAGTTTGGCCCCAGTACAGCTCCAAGTCAGGCCCCAGTTCAACCCCAGAATGGCCCCAGTTCAGCCCCAGAATGTTTCCAGTTCAGCCCCAGAACATTTCCAGTTCAGCCCCAGAATGCCCCCAGTTTGGCCCCCCAGTTCAGCTCCAGTTCAATCCCAGAACGCCCCCAGTTTGTCCTCAGTTGAGCCCCAGTTCAACCTCAGAATGCCCCCAGTATGGGCCCCCCAATTCACCCCCAGTTCAACCTCAGAATATCCCCAGTTCAACCCCAGTTCAGCCCCAGAATGCTCCCAGTTTGGCCCCCAGTTCAGGCCCAGAATGGCTCCAGTTCAGCCCCAGAATGCCCCCAGTTTGGGCCCCCAGTTCAATCCCAGAACGCCCCCAGTTTGTCCTCAGTTCAGCCCCAGTTCAACCCCAGAATGCTCCCAGTACGGCCCCAGTTCAACCCCAGAATGCCCCCAAGTTCAACCTCAGAATATCCCCAGTTCAACCCCAGTTCAGCCCCAGAATGCTCCCAGTATGGCCCCAGTTCAATCCCAGTTTAACCCCAGAATGCCCCCAAGTTCAACCTCAGAATATCCCCAGTTCAACCCCAGTTCAGCCCCAGAATGCTCCCAGTATGGCCCCAGTTCAATCCCAGTTTAACACCAGAATGCCCCCAGTTCGGCCCCATTTTGGCCCCCCAGTTTGGTCCCCCCAATTCAGCCCCAGTTCAACCCCAAAATGCCCCCAGTTCAACCCCAGTTTTGCCCCAGTTCAACCCTAAAATGCCCCCAGTATCAGCCCCAGTTCGGCCCCAGTTCAGCACCAGTTTGGCCCCAGTTCAGTTCCAGGTCAGCCCCAGTTCAGCATCAGTTTGGCCCCAGTTCAGCCCCAGTTTGACGCCCCAGTTCAGCTCCAGGTCAGCCCCAGTATTCTGAACTTGAGGGATTTAAGGGACAAATACTCAGAATTTTGGGTTTTTTTATGAGAACCCTCCAGGTGTGTGAGTTTGGAGGTGCAGCACGACGCATCTGGAGCCCAAACCATCCCAAATTTCGGGTTTGTTTGCCTCCTCCACCTCCCCCCACCCCCCCCAAAAAAACCTGAAACCACCAAAGCCAGAAAATACCGAAAAAAGCTCCTTTTTAACGCACTTCACAAAAGCAGAACAACGAGGGCCCGTCCCCCAGCCGGGGCCTGGGAAAAGGCTCCAGAATTGGATCGACTTCCCCGAAAAAAAAAACCAAAAAAACCAATTTAAACCCAAAAAACCCGAGAAAAAATAAACCAGAACAAAACCAAAATAAACCAAAATAACCCCCCCAAACAAAAAAAAATAATAATAATAATCCTATTTAGACCAAAGTCGTTCGTGGCAACTACGACCCATTAAATAGAGGCCCGGGGGCGCGGGACGGCCGCCGGTGACGGGGTCACACAGAGCAATGGGGGGGAATTGGGATAAAATCCGGGGGGTTTGGGGGTCTGGGGGCGCGGGGGGGACACCAGGGGGGGTTTATCTGTACTGGTAACTCATGCTGTGCTCGTTCCTGCCGTATCCGCCCTGCGACGCCTGGTAGGAGCTGGGGGGGCCGCTGTAGTTCTGGGAGCCCGGGGAGTTGTAGTTGGACTGGGAGGAGTATCCGCCTGTGAGGAGAGGAGGAGGAGGAGGAGGAGGAGGAGGAGGAAGAGGAGGAAGAGGAGGAAGAAGAGGAAGAAGAGGAAGAAGAGGAAGAAGAGGAAGAAGAGGAAGAAGAAGAGAAATAGGAATAGGGAGAGGGAGAGGAGGAGGAGGAGGAGGAGGAGGAGGAGGAGGAGGAGGAGGAGGAGGAGGAGGAGGAGGAGGAGGAGGAGGAGGAAGGGGAGGAAGGGGAGGAAGGGGAGGAAGGGGAGGAAGGGGAGGAAGGGGAGGAAGGGGAGGAAGGGGAAGAAGAGGAGGAAGGGGAGGAAGAGGAGGAAGGGGAGGAAGGGGAGGAAGGGGAGGAAGCGGAAGAAGAGGAAGAAGAGGAAGAAGAGGAGGAAGAGGAAGAAGAGGAAGAAGAAGAGAAATAGGAATAGGAATAGGGAGAGGGAGAGGAGGAGGAGGAGGAGGAGGAGGAGGAGGAGGAGGAGGAGGAGGAGGAGGAGGAGGAGGAGGAGGAGAAGGAGGAAGAGGAGGAAGAGGAGGAAGGGGAGGAAGAGGAGGAAGAGGAGGAAGGGGAAGAAGAGGAGGAAGGGGAGGAAGGGGAAGAAGAGGAGGAAGAGGAGGAAGAGGAGGAAGAGGAGGAGGAATAGGATGAGGAGGAGAAAGAAGAGGAGGAGGAGGAGGAAGAAGAGGAATAGGAATAGGAATAGGAATAGGAATAGGAATAGGAATAGGAACAGGAATAGGGAGAGGAGGAGAAGAGGAGGAGGAGGAAGAAGAGGAAGAAGAAGAGAAGGAAGAAGAGGAAGAGGAGAAGAAGAGGAGGAGGAGGAGGAGGAGAAGGAAGAAGAGGAAGAAGGAGAGGAAGAGGAGGAAGAAGGAGGAAGCAATCAGCGTCACCGTGGAGCCGCAGCAGGGCCCCAGAGGCCGTGGGCAGCAGCGCTGGGGGTGTCAATACTGACCTGCCTTACCTTGGTACGAGGAGCCCCCGCCCCCGGAGCCCCCGTAGCCCCCGTGGGAGCCCGAGTTGTAGGAGCCGCCCCCGGAGTAGTTGTTGCCGCTGCCGCCGCGGCCGCTGTTGCCGCTGTAACCTGAGAAGGGGGCGGGGAAAAAAGGGGTGAGGATGTGGGCAGGGAACCCTAAAACCCCAAAAGTGGGGGTGAGGATGTGGGCAGGGAACCCTAAAACCCCAGAAATTGGGGGTGAGGATGTGGGCAGGGAATCCCAAAACCCCAAAAGCGGGGGTGAGGATGTGGGCAGAGAATTCTAAAATCCCAAAAGTGGGGGTGAGGATGTGGGCAGGGAATCCTAAAACCCCAAAAGTGGGGGTGAGGATGTGGGCAGGGAACCCCAAAACCCCAAAAGTGGGGGTGAGGATGTGGGCAGGGAATCCTAAAACCCCAAAAATGGGGATGAGGATGTGGGCAGGGAATCCTGGCCCTTTGGGATCAAACCCAACCTCAACCCTCAACCCCAAAGCTCCCATTTCCCACCCACAACTCCCCGTCTCTCCCCATGAGGGGTCACAGGGACAACCCTACCAATGATTTTGACCCAAAAGCCCTTTGGGATCAAACCCACCCTCAACCCTCAACCCCAAACCACCCACAGCTCCCCCTCTCTGCCCATGAGGGGTCACCAGGGTCCCCTCCAGAGATGGGGACAACCCTACAACAACTCTTGACCCAAAAGCCCTTTTGGGATCAAACCCAACCTCAACCCTACACCCCAAACCACCCACAGCTCCCCCTCTCTGCCCATGAGGGGTCACAGGGACAACCCTACCAATGATTTTGACCCAAAAGCCCTTTTGGGATCAAACCCACCCTCAACCCCAAACCACCCACAACTCTCTCTCTCTCCCCATGAGGGGTCACAAAGACAACCCTACAACGATTTTGACCCAAAAGTCTTTTGGGATCAAACCCACCCTCAACCTTTAACCCCAAACCACCCACAACTCCCCTTCTCTCCCCATGAGGGGTCACAGGGACAACCCTACAACTCTTGACCCAAAAGCCTTTTGGGATCAAACCCACCCTCAACCCTCAATCCACCCACAGCTCCCCCTCCCTGCACTCACTGTATTTACTCTCGTAGTTGTAGTCGGAGCCGCCGCCGGGCGAGTTGTAGGAGTTGGAGTAGGAGTAGCCGCCCTGCCCGTGGCCGTAGCCTTTCTGCTTGCCCTGGCCTGGCCCGTAGCCGCCGTACTGGCCCTGCCCGTAGGGCTGCTGGCCCTGGTGGGCGGCGTAGCCGGAGCCATACGAGGCCTTCTGGCCGCCGCCGCCGCCGTGCTGCTGCTTCTTGCCGCCGTGCTTGGGCGGCGCGGGCGCCGTGTTGTAGCCGTCCCCGCCCTGGTAGTAGGAGCCGTAGCCCGAGGAGCCCCCCCCGCCGCCGCCGCCGCCGCCGCCCCCCGAGTTGGAGTGGCCACCGTTGCTGTAGAACTGACCTGGATGGAGAAAGGAGGGTCAGAGAGGAGAGGTTGGTGCTAGAGGGGGGGTTTAAGGGTTTAAATCCCTCTGGAGCTTTCTGGGAGGAGTTGGAGTGGCCGCCGTTGCTGTAGAAGTGGCCTGGATGGAGGGAGGGGGGTCAGTGAGATGAGGTTGGTGCTAAGGGGGGGTTTAAGGGTTTAAATCCCTCTGGAGTGGCCAGGGAGGGGTTGGAGTGGCCAGGGAGGGGTTGGAGTGGCCACCGTTGCTGTAGAAGTGGCCTGGATGGAGGGAGGGGGGTCAGTGAGGAGAGGTTGGTGCTAAGGGGGGGTTTAAGGGTTTAAATCCCTCTGGAGTGGCCAGGGAGGAGTTGGAGTGGCCACCGTTGCTGTAGAAGTGGCCTGGGCAGAGAGAGGGAGGTCAGAGAGGAGAGTTTGGTGTCAGATGGGGGGGTTCAGCCCCTCTGGAGCTGCCTGGGAGGGGAGGGGATGAGGGTTCTGGTTTCAGCCCCTCCAGAGCTGCCTGGGAGGAGCTGGAGTGGCCACCATTGCTGTAGTAGTGGCCTGGATGGAGAAAGGAGGGTCAGTGAGGACAGGCTGGTGCTAGAGGGGGTTTCAGGGGAGGAGGATGAGGTTCTGGTTTCAGCCCTTCCAGAGCTGCCTGGGAGGAGTTGGAGTGGCCACCGTTGCTGTAGAAGTGGCCTGGGCAGAGAGAGGACGGTCAGTGAGGAGAGGTTTTTCCTAGAGAGGGTTTCAGGGGAGGGGGATGAGGTTCTGCAAGGCTGAGCGTGATCTGGAGTGGATAGAGGGATGGAGGGATGGATGGAGGGAGGGCACTCAGCTCCTTGGGATCCCAGTGGGACCCCCTGTGAGTGCAGCAGGTCCCACGTGTGGATCTGTCCCTGTGATTCCAGCAGGATCCATCCCTGTGATTCCAGCAGGATCCATCCAGATCCATCCCTGTGACTCCAGCAGGATCCATCCCTGTGACTCCAGCAGGATCCATCCAGATCCATCCCTGTGATTCCAGCAGGATCCATCCAGATCCATCCCTGTGACTCCAGCAGGATCCATCCAGATCCATCCCTGTGATTCCAGCAGGATCCACCCAGATCCATCCCTGTGACTCCAGCAGGATCCATCCCTGTGATTCCAGCAGGATCCACCCAGATCCATCCCTGTGACTCCAGCAGGATCCATCCCTGTGATTCCAGCAGGATCCACCCAGATCCATCCCTGTGACTCCAGCAGGATCCATCCCTGTGATTCCAGCAGGATCCACCCAGATCCATCCCTGTGACTCCAGCAGGATCCATCCCTGTGACTCCAGCAGGATCCACCCAGACCCATCCCTGTGATTCCAGCAGGATCCATCCAGACCCATCCCTGTGATTCCAGCAGGATCCATCCAGATCCATCCCTGTGACTCCAGCAGGATCCATCCTGGATGTCCCTCAACCCCTCCAAGCCCAGACACCATCCTGGAGTGAGAGATGCTCTGGAATTTGGGAGAATCCTGCTCCAGGAATGAGGAATCCACACGGCTGCAGCCTTTATCTCCTTGGGATCTGGGTAATTCCGTCTGGGATCCGGAGCTCAGCCGGGTTTGGTTTCCTCTGTTCAGGGTGCCACAGTCAAACTTAGAGTGGTTTTCCTGCCCCATTCCATGGAAAACTGGGGGCATCCAGTTTTGAGGAATCAAAGCCACTGGAATCCCAATAAACCCCCGTGGGATTCTGAGGGATCTGCCAGCAACAAAACGGGGCAGAACTCGGTTAAAAAGGAGCCAAGGAGTGAAATTCCAGGAGTGAAATTCCAGTGGAACACCCGGACCGATCCCAGGTGAATCCCCAAATCCTGGGGCTGCCCTGCCACGGAGCTCCTGGAGCCTTGAAATTCTGGGATCTGCTGATCCTGGATCCTCCTTCACGTCCCCCTTTTTTTTTTTTTTTCCACGGGAAGTTTTTATTCCTCTTCCAGGGAAAATCCCGGATTCGCTCTGCAGAAAGGAGGCTCCGGGATGAATTCATCTCCAGGGCTGGAGCACAACCTGTCTGTGCTGGACCTTGGAACATCCCAGAGGGAAAATCCTGGGATTTGGATCCGCAGGGAGTTCAGGCTGCAGAGCTGGATGTGGAGCTCTCCCACCTCGACGTTCCCAGATTTTCCACTCGATCCCAACGTCCCGAGTGTAACTCCGAGGATTTAACGGGACGAGCCGCGGTTTTTCCCCAAATCAAAGCTCAGGAAGATCCGGATTTTCCCACCTGGGAGAGGGGCTGGGGTTGGGAGGGATCTTAAGGATCATTTGTGGATCATCCAGGATGGGATCTGTCCCTTGGATGAAGAGTCAGGATCTCCAACTTTTTGATTTCTTTTTTTCAAAAGAATTATTATTACAAATATTTTAAGGATCCGCCGGGAACCCCTTGGAGTCACTCAGTTTAATCCTGGATTAAACTTTTCCTTTTTTTTTTTTTGGTTAAATGATGGGATTAATTAAGACAGGAACAAATCCAGCAAAGAAACCCAACTTTTAAACCCAAACCATGAGGAACAAAGGAGGAAAACGCTCAGGACTCGATGGATTCACACAATTCCACAGGCAAATCCAAGCTTTCCAGCCCAAATCAGGGAATTCCTCATCTTTAAAAGGCTGGGCTGGACCAGATCCACGGGGAAAAATCTTCCCAAGTCCCAGGGATGGGGTCTGACCCAAGCTCTGGGATTTCTAAAAAAGCTTGGATTTTGTAATGAAAAAAAACTCAGGAAAAAAGGGATGAAAACGCTTTGGTTTCCTTAAAAACCAAGGGATGCTCTCCACAAAAAGCAGCTGCTGCTCCTTTGGGCTGTTTTCCCGGGAATTCTAGCGTTTTCCTGGGAATTTTTAGCGTTTTCCTGGGAATTTTTAGTGTTTTCCTGGGAATTTTTAGAATTTTCCTGGGAATTTTTTAGCTTTTCCTGGGAATTTTTAATATTTACCTGGGAATTTTTAACATTTTCCTGGGAATTTTTAACATTTACCTGGGAATTTTTAATATTTACCTGGGAATTTTTAGCATTTTCCTGGGAATTTTTTAGCATTTTACTGGGAATTTTTTAGGGTTTTCCTGGGAATTTTTTAGGGTTTTCCTGGGAATTTTTTTAGCGTTTTCCTGGGAATTTTTTAGCATTTTCCTGGGAATTTTTTAACATATTCCAGGCAATTTTTTAGGATTTTCCAGGGAATTTTTTTAGCGTTTTCCTGGGAATTTTTAGCGTTTTTCTGGGAATTTTTTAACACATTCCTGGGAATTTTTAGCATTTTCCTGGGAATTTTTAGCGTTTTCCTGGGAATTTTTAGCATTTTCCTGGGAATTTTTAATATTTACCTGGGAATTTTTAGCATTTTCCTGGGAATTTTTTTAGCGTTTTCCTGGGAATTTTTTAGCGTTTTCCTGGGAATTTTTTAGCATTTTCCTGGGAATTTTTAGCATTTACCTGGGATTTTTTTTAGCATTTTCCTGGGAATTTTTAGAGTTTTCCTGGGAATTTTTTAGCGTTTTCCTGGGAATTTTTTAGCGTTTTCCTGGGAATTTTTTTAGCGTTTTCCTGGGAATTTTTTAGCGTTTTCCTGGGAATTTTTTAGCGTTTTCCTGGGAATTTTTTAGCGTTTTCCTGGGAATTTTTAGCATTTTCCTGGGAATTTTTTAACATATTCCAGGCAATTTTTTAACATATTCCAGGCAATTTTTTAGCATTTTCCTGGGAATTTTTTAGCATTTTCCTGGGAATTTTTTTAGCGTTTTCCTGGGAATTTTTGGCCTCCTGGTTGGGATTTTGGGTGGGCAAAGGGCACTCACTGTAGCCAGCGGTGGCGGAATTCCCTCCGTAGCCGTAGCTGCCGTAGCCAGCCCCTGCAGAGGAAGGAAATTGTTGGAATCAACAGAGAAATATCCTGGATTTTGGGGGTGGGGGGGGGGTCATTCCCCCAAATGAGGGCTCTGGGAAATCCAAGTGAGGTGGACACGATGCCAGAGGGGGAATTCATAGCCCAGGGAAGGTTCTGGAACATCCAAAAGCCTTGGACACAATGCCAGAGGGGATTTGGGGGGCTCTGGAACCTCCAGGAGCCATGGACACAATGCCAGAGGGGATTTGGGGGGCTCTGGAATGCCCAGGAGCCATGGACACAATGCCAGAGGGGATTTGGGGGGCTCTGGAATATCCAAAACCCATGGACACAATGCCAGAGGGGATTTGGGGGGCTCTGGAATGCTCAAAAGCCATGGACACAATGCCAGAGGGGATTTGGAGGGCTCTGGAATATCCAAAAGCCATGGACACAATGCCAGAGGGGATTTGGGGGGCTCTGGAATGCCCAAAAGCCATGGACACAATGCCAGAGGGGATTTGGGGGGCTCTGGAATGCCCAGGAGCCATGGACACAATGCCAGAGGGGATTTGGGGGGCTCTGGAATATCCAAAAGCCATGGACACAATGCCAGAGGGGATTTGGGGGGCTCTGGAATGTCCAGGAGCCATGGACACAATGCCAGAGGGGATTTGGGGGGCTCTGGAACCTCCAAAAGCCATGGACACAATGCCAGAGGGGATTTGGGGGCTCTGGAATGCCCAGGAGCCATGGACACAATGCCAGAGGGGATTTGGGGGGCTCTGGAATGCCCAGGAGCCATGGACACAATGCCAGAGGGGATTTGGGGGGCTCTGGAACCTCCAAAAGCCATGGACACAATGCCAGAGGGGATTTGGGGGGCTCTGGAATGCCCAGGAGCCATGGACACAATGCCAGAGGGGATTTGGGGGGCTCTGGAATATCCAAAAGCCATGGACACAATGCCAGAGGGGATTTGGGGGGCTCTGGAATGCCCAGGAGCCATGGACACAATGCCAGAGGGGATTTGGGGGGCTCTGGAATATCCAAAAGCCATGGACACAATGCCAGAGGGGATTTGGGGGGCTCTGGAATGCCCAGGAGCCATGGACACAATGCCAGAGGGGATTTGGGGGGCTCTGGAATGCTCAAAAGCCATGGACACAATGCCAGAGGGGATTTGGGGGGCTCTGGAATGCTCAAAAGCCATGGACACAATGCCAGAGGGGATTTGGGGGGCTCTGGAACCTCCAGGAGCCATGGACACAATGCCAGAGGGGATTTGGGGGCTCTGGAATATCCAAAAGCCATGGACACAATGCCAGAGGGGATTTGGGGGGCTCTGGAATGCTCAAAAGCCACGGACACAATGCCAGAGGGGATTTGGGGGGCTCTGGAATGCCCAGGAGCCATGGGCACAATGCCAGAGGGGATTTGGGGGGCTCTGGAACCTCCAGGAGCCATGGACACAATGCCAGAGGGGATTTGGGGGCTCTGGAATATCCAAAAGCCATGGACACAATGCCAGAGGGGGATTTGGGGGGCTCTGGAACCTCCAGGAGCCATGGACACAATGCCAGAGGGGATTTGGGGGGCTCTGGAATGCCGAGGAGCCATGGACACAATGCCAGATGAGATTTGGGGGCTCTGGAATATCCAAAAGCCATGGACACAATGCCAGAGGGGATCTGGGGGGCTCTGGAACCTCCAAAAGCCACGGACACAATGCCAGAGGGGATCTGGGGGGCTCTGGAATGCCCAAAAGCCATGGACACAATGCCAGAGGGGATTTGGGGGGCTCTGGAATGCCCAGGAGCCATGGACACAATGCCAGAGGGGATTTGGGGGGCTCTGGAACCTCCAGGAGCCATGGACACAATGCCAGAGGGGATTTGGGGGGCTCTGGAATATCCAAAAGCCATGGACACAATGCCAGAGGGGATTTGGGGGGCTCTGGAATGCCCAAAAGCCATGGACACAATGCCAGAGGGGATTTGGGGGGCTCTGGAATATCCAAAAGCCATGGCCACAATGCCAGAGGGGATTTGGGGGGCTCTGGAACCTCCAAAAGCCACAGACACAATGCCAGAGGGGATTTGGGGGGCTCTGGAACCTCCAGGAGCCATGGACACAATGCCAGAGGGGATTTGGGGGGCTCTGGAACCTCCAAAAGCCACGGACACAATGCCAGAGGGGATTTGGGGGGCTCTGGAATGCCCAAAAGCCATGGACACAATGCCAGAGGGGATTTGGGGGGCTCTGGAACCTCCAGGAGCCACGGACACAATGCCAGAGGGGATTTGGGGGGCTCTGGAATATCCAAAAGCCATGGACACAATGCCAGAGGGGATTTGGGGGCTCTGGAATGCCCAGGAGCCATGGACACAATGCCAGAGGGGATTTGGGGGGCTCTGGAATGCCCAGGAGCCATGGACACAATGCCAGAGGGGATTTGGGGGGCTGTGGAATGCCCAGGAGCCATGGCCACAATGCCAGAGGGGATTTGGGGGGCTCTGGAATGCCCAAAAGCCATGGACACAATGCCAGAGGGGATTTGGGGGGCTCTGGAATGCCCAGGAGCCATGGACACAATGCCAGAGGGGATTTGGGGGGCTCTGGAATGCCCAGGAGCCATGGACACAATGCCAGAGGGGGATTTGGGGGGCTCTGGAATGCCCAGGAGCCATGGACACAATGCCAGAGGGGATTTGGGGGGCTCTGGAATGCCCAGGAGCCATGGACACAATGCCAGAGGGGATTTGGGGGGCTCTGGAATGCCCAGGAGCCATGGCCACAATGCCAGAGGGGATTTGGGGGGCTCTGGAATATCCAAAAGCCATGGACACAATGCCAGAGGGGATTTGGGGGCTCTGGAATGCCCAGGAGCCATGGACACAATGCCAGAGGGGATTTGGGGGGCTCTGGAATATCCAAAAGCCATGGACACAATGCCAGAGGGGATCTGGGGGGCTCTGGAATATCCAAAAGCCATGGACACAATGCCAGAGGGGATTTGGGGGCTCTGGAACCTCCAAAAGCCACGGACACAATGCCAGAGGGGATTTGGGGGGCTCTGGAACCTCCAGGAGCCATGGACACAATGCCAGAGGGGATTTGGGGGGCTCTGGAACCTCCAAAAGCCACGGACACAATGCCAGAGGGGATTTGGGGGGCTCTGGAACCTCCAGGAGCCATGGACACAATGCCAGAGGGGATTTGGGGGGCTCTGGAATGCCCAGGAGCCATGGACACAATGCCAGAGGGGATTTGGGGGGCTCTGGAATATCCAAAAGCCATGGACACAATGCCAGAGGGGATTTGGGGGCTCTGGAATGCCCAAAAGCCATGGACACAATGCCAGAGGGGATTTGGGGGGCTCTGGAATATCCAAAAGCCATGGACACAATGCCAGAGGGGATTTGGGGGGCTCTGGAATATCCAAAAGCCATGGACACAATGCCAGAGGGGATTTGGGGGGCTCTGGAATATCCAAAAGCCATGGACACAATGCCAGAGGGGTTCTGGGGGGCTCTGGAATGCCCAAAAGCCATGGCCACAATGCCAGAGGGGATTTGGGGGGCTCTGGAATACCCAAAAGCCATGGACACAATGCCAGAGGGGATTGGGGGGGTCTGGAATGCCCAGGAGCCATGGACACAATGCCAGAGGGGATTTGGGGGGCTCTGGAATGTCCAGGAGCCACGGACACAATGCCAGAGGGGATTTGGGGGGCTCTGGAATGCCCAAAAGCCACGGACACAATGCCAAGGTGAGGGATCATTCCCCTCCACGGAACATTCTGGAACCTCCAGCTGCCAGGGCAGGGCACTGCTGACACCCAAGGGTGGGACAGGGGGGCTCTGAGCCCCCCCAGGTGAGCTGCTGGCCCTCACCTGTGTTCATGTAGCCGCCGTGGTTGCCGCCGAAGCCGCCCCGGCCTCTGCCCCGGCCCCGGATGTTGCCGCCCCGGCCGCGGCCCCGCATGTTGGGGGGTGGGGGGGCCTCGTTGTGCATGGGACCCCCTCCCATCCCGAAACCTGGGTTGTGCTGCTGAGGGGACAAGGAGAGAGGGGAGAGAGGCGTCACTTGCAGCTGGGGTGAGGGATTTCCCAAAAAAAATTCTCAAAACAGCCCCAGGAGACACCGAGGTGGATCCCAAATTCAGCACCCCCAGATCCTGAGGGGTTTTGCTCCAAAATCTTTGGGGTTCGCTCCAAAACCTTATGGGGTTTGCTCCAAAACCTTATGGGGTTTGCTCCAAAACCTTATGGGGTTTGTGCTTCCAAGCCATTTCCTCTCCTCCCATTCCCAGAAGCCTGGGTTGTGCTGCTGAGGGGACAAGGAGAGAGGGGAGAGGCGTCACTTGCAGCTGGGTGAGGGATTTCCCAAAAAGAAACCCTCCTGAAAAACAGCTCCAGGATGTGGTTTCACCAAAACAGGAGACACCGAGGTGGATCCCAAATTCAGCACCCCCAGATCCTGAGGGCTTTTGCTGCAAAATCTTATGGGGTTTGCTCCAAAACCTTATGGGGTTTGCTCCAAAACCTTATGGGGTTTGCTGCAAAATCTTATGGGGTTTGCTGCAAAACCTTATGGGGTTTGTGCTTCCAAGCCATTTGCTCTCCTCCCATCCCAAAGCCTGGGTTGTGCTGCTGAGGGGACAAGGAGAGGGGGGAGAGGTGTCACTTGCAGCTGGGGTGAGGGATTTCCCAAAAAAATTCTCAAAACAGAGCCCTAGGAGGTGGCTTTCCCCAAAACTGGAGACACCGAGGTGGATCCCAAATTCAGCACCCACAGATCCTGAGGGGTTTTGCTGCAAAATCTTTGGGGTTTGTGCTTCCAAGCCATTTCCTCTCCTCCCATCCCAAAGCCTGGGTTGTGCTGCTGAGGGGACAAGGAAAGAGGAGAGAGGTGTCACTTGCAGCTGGGGTGAGGGATTTCCCAAAAAAAACCCTCCTGAAAAACAGCTCCAGGATGTGGCTTTCCCCAAAATAGGAGACACCGAGGTGGATCCCAAATTCAGCACCCCCAGATCCTGAGGGGTTTTGCTGCAAAATCTTATGGGGTTTGCTCCAAAATCCTATGGGGTTTGTGCTTCCAAGCCATTTCCTCTCCTCCCATCCCAAAGCCTGGGTTGTGCTGCTGAGGGGACAAGGAGAGAGGAGAGAGGCGTCACTTGCAGGTGAGGGATTTCCCAAAAAAAATTCTCAAAACAAACCCAGGAGGTGGCTTTCCCCAAAACAGGAGACACCGAGGTGGATCCCAAATTCTGCACCCCCAGATCCTGAGGGGTTTTGCTGCAAAATCCTATGGGGTTTGCTGCAAAACCTTATGGGGTTTGCTCCAAAACCTTATGGGGTTTGCTCCAAAACCTTATGGGGTTTGTGCTTCCAAGCCCTTTCCTCTCCTCCCATCCCGAAACCTGGGTTGTGCTGCTGAGGGGACAAGGAGAGGGGAGGGAGGTGTCACTTGCAGCTGGAGTGAGGGATTTCCCAAAAAAAACCCTCCTGAAAAAGAGCCCCAGGAGGTGGTTTCACCAAAACTGGAGACACCGGGGTGGATCCCAAATTCAGCACCCCCAGATCCTGAGGGGTTTTGCTGCAAAACCTTTGGGGTTTGCTGCAAAATCCTATGGGGTTTGCTCCAAAACCTTATGGGGTTTGTGCTTTCAAGCCCTTTCCTCTCCTCCCATCCCAAAGCCTGGGTTGTGCTGCTGAGGGGACAAGGAGAGAGGGGAGAGGTGTCACTTGCAGCTGGGGTGAGGGATTTCCCAAAAAAAATTCTCAAAACTGAGCCCCAGGATGTGGCTTTCCCAGAAACAGGAGACACCGAGGTGGATCCCAAATTCAGCACCCCCAGATCCTGAGGGCTTTTGCTGCAAAATCTTTGGGGTTTGCTCCAAAACCTTATGGGGTTTGCTGCAAAATCCTATGGGGTTTGTGCTTCCAAGCCCTTTGCTCTGCTCCCATTCCCAGGAAAGGGTCACACCTCAGAGCCAGTGGCCAGAGAGTTACACCCCAGAGTTAGACCCCAGGTCTTTTCCAATTCCAGACCAGTTCCCACCAGTCTTTCCCAGTTTAGACCAGTCCTAATCCGTATTTTCTGACCATGGCCTGGTTCCCATCGCTCTTTCCCAGCTCCAGACCAGTTCCCATCAGTTCTTTCCCCATTCCAGACCAGTTCCCATTGATCTTTTCTAATTCCAGACCAGTTCCCATTGGTCTTTTCCAATTCCACACCAGTTCCCATTGATCTTTTCCCATTCCAGACCAGTTCCCATTGATCTTTTCCCATTCCAGACCAGTTCCCATCGCTCTTTCCCCACTCCAAACCAGTTCCCATTGGTCTTTCCCAGTTTAGACCAGTCCTAATCCGTATTTTCTCACCATGACCTGGTTCCCCCCACTCCTTCCCCACTCCAGACCCGCAGCCCTGTGGATTTCACTCACTTTGACCGGGAATTTGGGGCCTCCCCTGGCCGGGACCGGGGCTCTTTTCTTCTTGTTCTGCTCGATGGCAACGGGAGCGTCGGGGAAGAGCTTCTCCAGCGCGGCCAGCGCCGCGTAGGCTTTGGCCACCTTCTTGTTGGAGCCGGCGCCTTGGAACTTCTGCCCGTCCACCTCCACCTGGGGAAGGAAGGGATGTGCCTGGGGTTATGGAACCAAAAATGTGGATTCTATTCCATCTGCTGAAAGCAGCTTTGGGGAGATGATTTTTGTTTATCTCTTGTAACTCTGGGAGGAGGGGGCGGGTGGCTTTTGATAACGGGGCAGCTGATAAAACCAGGTGGGGCAGGGTTTGTGATCTCTTTCACTGCTGGTCCTCCCTCCAGGGGGGGATTTTTCTGCTAATGGGTCGTTAACGCATTCCCAAATTAACACATCCACATTCCATCATCCCATTGGGAGATGCTCCACCCAGTGCGGGGAGCCAACCATTCCCACCTGGATAAAAACTGAGCCACAGGAACAGGAAGGCACCTGGCTTCACCTGATTCCTGGGGGAAGACTGGACCCCTTCCCACCACCACTAGGCCCCTTTTACCAGGGAATTCCAGGCACGGGGAGCCATTCCCAACAGGAATTCCAGGCACGGGGAGCCATTCCCAACAGGAATTCCAGGCATGGGGAGCCATTCCCAACAGGAATTCCAGGCATGGGGAGCCATTCCCAACAGGAATCCCAGGCACAGGGATCCTCTCCCCATGGGAGCACAGGAATTCCAGGCATGGGGAGCCATTCCCAACGGGAATTCCAGGCAAGGGGAACAAATCCCAATGGGAATTCTGGGCACGGGGAGCCATTCCCAACAGGAATTCTGAGCACAGGGAGCCTCTCCCGAGGGGAGTTCCAGGCATGGGGAGCCATTCTCAATGGGAATTCCAGGCACGGGGATCCAATCCCAATGGGAATTCCAGGCACAGGGGAGCCACTCCCAATGGGAATTCTGGGAGCTGAGCTCTCTGGGGCTCTGGGCCGGAGCTGCTGGGCAGGGCAGGAGGCCCCGTGCCCCCTCACCTCCATGTGCCCCCTCACCTCCATGTGCCCCCTCACCTCCATGTGCCCCCTCACCTCCATGAGGACGCCCTCACCTCCATGTGCCCCTCACCTCCACGTGCCCCTCACCTCCGTGTGCCCCCTGATCTCCATGACAAAGCCCCTCACCTCCATGACAAAGCCCCTCACCTCCATGATGTGCCCCTCACCTCCATGAGGACACCCTCACCTCCATGAAGCCCCTCACCTCCATGTGCCCCCTCACCTCCGTGTGCCCCCTTACCTCCATGAGGACACCCTCACCTCCATGATGTGCCCCTCATCTCCATGAAGCCACTCACCTCCATGTGCCCCCTCACCTCCGTGTGCCCCCTCACCTCCATGATGTGCCCCCTCACCTCCACGTGCCCCTCACCTCCATGAAGCCCCTCACCTCCATGTGCCCCTCACCTCCGTGTGCCCCCTCACCTCCATGAAGCCCCTCACCTCCACGTGCCCCTCACCTCCATGAAGCCCCTCACCTCCATGACAAAGCCCCTCACCTCCATGTGCCCCTCACCTCCATGACAAAGCCCCTCACCTCCATGACAAAGCCCCTCACCTCCACGTGCCCCTCACCTCCATGTGCCCCTCACCTCCATGTGCCCCTCACCTCCATGATGTGCCCCTCACCTCCATGTGCCCCCTCACCTCCATGTGCCCCTCACCTCCATGACGAAGCCCCCACACCTCCATGAAGCCCCTCACCTCCATGAAGCCCCTCACCTCCATGATGTGCCCCTCACCTCCATGATGAAGCCTCTCACCTCCATGTGCCCCCTCACCTCCGTGTGCCCCCTCACCTCCGTGTGCCCCCTCACCTCCATGATGTGCCCCTCACCTCCATGAAGCCCCTCACCTCCATGAAGCCCCTCACCTCCATGTGCCCCCTCACCTCCATGAGGACACCCTCACCTCCATGATGTGCCCCTCATCTCCATGAAGCCACTCACCTCCATGTGCCCCCTCACCTCCATGACAAAGCCCCTCACCTCCATGTGCCCCCTCACCTCCGTGTGCCCCCTCACCTCCGTGTGCCCCCTCACCTCCATGATGTGCCCCCTCACCTCCATGAAGCCCCTCACCTCCATGACAAAGCCCCTCACCTCCATGTGCCCCTCACCTCCATGACAAAGCCCCTCACCTCCATGACAAAGCCCCTCACCTCCACGTGCCCCTCACCTCCATGTGCCCCTCACCTCCATGTGCCCCTCACCTCCATGACGAAGCCCCTCACCTCCGAGATCAGCCCCTCACCTCCGAGATCAGCCCCTCACCTCCATGTGCCCCTCACCTCCATGTTAAAGCCCCTCACCTCCACGACGTGCCCCCTCACCTCCATGACGAAGCGCTTGTCGTGGCTGCCGCCCGTCTCCGAGATCAGCTCGTACTTGAGCCCGCGGCGCTTCTCGTTCAGCTCCATCACCGGGTTCTTGCCGTGCTTGGTCAGGATTGGTCCCTGCTGCTTCACGTTCTGCAGGGGTGGGGAAGAAAGCAAAAGGTCAGCCCCAAAAAACCCGTGCTGTCTGGGGGTTTTTGCCGCTCTCCTCTGTCTCTTGAAAAAGATTTTGTAAAGTTCTGTTTTAACCTCCTGTGTTTGGCTTTTGTAATGGAGTCAGACATGATTTTACATCAACAGCTTTTTTTGTTGTTGTAACTGTATAACCACGTTTACACTCTTCTCATAAGGAGGAGAGAACTGATGGAGTGCTGGGTTGCCCAGTGTGGTTGAAGAGGAAGATTTTCTTCCTCCAATCCATGGTCACTGCTGGAATTCTATAAATGTTGAAGTTTGTAAATGAACAGCCTCTTTTCTACCTTAAACATCTCAGAGTGTAAGAATATTTACACTCTTCTCATAAGGAGGAGGCTGTTGATGAGCTGTTGGGTTGCCCAGTGTGGTTGAAGAGGAAGATTTTCTTCCTCCAATCCATGGTCACTGCTGGAATTCTATAAATGTGAAAATTTGTAAATCAACTGCCTCTTTTCAGCCCTGGATATCTCAGCTTTAAATGTGAAAATTTGTCAATAAACTGCCTCTTTTCTACTTTAAACATCTCAGCTCTAAATGTTAAAATCTGTAAATAAACCTCCTCGTTTCAGCCTTGGACATCTCAGCTAGAAATGTTAAAATTTGTAAATAAACTGCCTCTTTTCTACCTTAAACATCTCAGCTAGAAATGTTAAAATTTGTAAATAAACTGCCTCTTTTCTACCTTAAACATCTCAGCTAGAAATGTTAAAATTTGTAAATAAACTGCCTCTTTTCTACCTTAAACACCTCAGCTCTAAATGTTAAAATCTGTAAATAAACCTCCTCGTTTCAGCCTTGGACATCTCAGCTAGAAATGCTAAAATTTGTAAATAAACTGCCTCTTTTCTACCTTAAACATCTCAGCTAGAAATGTTAAAATTTGTAAATAAACTGCCTCTTTTCTACCTTAAACATCTCAGCTCTAAATGTTAAAATCTGTAAATAAACCTCCTCATTTCAGCCTTGGACACCTCAGCACGTGAGCGTCATTTCTTTGTGTCGAGTGTGACACACCTGGGGCTGCTTCCTCACCTTTTTGGGAAGGACCCCCCCCCAAAAGGAGCCACTCCCACCTCCTGTTTTAGGCAAAACCACCCCAAAACCACCACCAGCCCAGGTCCCCCGCCCACCTCAGGGGTCTGATCCGAGGGGGGCGAGGCCGCCGTGGGCGTTGACACCGTTTCCACCACGGGCGGAGGAGCCACCACCACCGGCTTGGTCTCCGTCTCCTCGGCCGACTCGTCGCCCTTCCCGGAGTCTTTGCCTTCCACTCCGGTGGGCAAACCCATGTCCTGCAGCACCTGGAGGGCAGCAGGGAGGTCAGGAGCTGCCCTCGAGCATCGTTTGTTTGGGAAAAAAAATCGCTCCAGGAAGCTGCTCCGGGCCGTTCGTTGGCTCTCTCTGGTGCTCGGCATTCCCAAATCCCACAGGAGCTCCAGGGGATGCTCAAGGCTGGGAGCTCCCGGGGCTGTTCCCAGCCCATCCTGGAGGTTCTGGCAGTTTTCCCATTCCCATTTCCATTTCCCACTCCCATTCCCACTCCCATTTCCCATCCCCATTTCCCATTTCTCATTTCTCACTCCCATTCCCCATTTTCCATCCCCATTCCCATTTCCCATTCCTGTTCCCATTTCCCATTCTCATCCTTGTTCCCACTCCCATTTCCCATTCCCCATCCCCATTCCCACACTCATCCCCATCACCACTTCCATTTCCCGTTTCCCATTTCCCATTCCCATCCCCATTTCCTATTCCTATTCTCATTCCCCATTCCCATCCCCACTCCCATTCCCCATTCCCTATCCCCATCCCCACTCCCCATTCCCTTTCCCATTTTCCCATTCCCCATTCCCTATCCCCATCCCATTTCCCACTCCCATTCCCCTTTCCCATTCCCCATTTCCCATTCCCCACTCCCATTCCCCACTCCCATCCCCCATCTCCACTCCCATTCCCCATTCCCTATCCCCATCCCCACTCCCATTCCCCATTCCCTATCCCCATCCCCTTTCCCATTCCCCACTCCCCTTTCCCATTCCCCATTTCCCATTCCCCATTCCCTTTCCCATTCCTATTCCCATTCCCCATTCCCCATCCCCACTCCCATTCCCCACTCCCCATCCCCACTCCCCACTCCCATTCCCCATTCCCACTCCCCTTTCCCATTCCCCTTTCCCATTCCCCATCCCCACTCCCATCCCCACTCCCCTTTCCCATTCCCCACTCCCATTCCCCACTCCCACTCCCATTCCCCATTCCCCACTCCCCACTCCCATTCCCCTTCCCCATTCCCCATTCCCATTCCCCACTCCCCACTCCCCACTCCCACTCCCCCCTCACCTTCACAGCCACGTGCAGCTTGGCCGTTTTCTTGGAGGGCCCCGAGGCCTCGAAGGTGCTGCCGTCGATCTCCACGGACATGGTGAAGATGGGGGCGTGCACGGGCCCGGTCTGGGACACCAGCTTGTACTGGAGCCCCGGCTTCAGCTGGTTCAGCTTCATCAGCGCGTTCATGGCCTGCGGGGGCTCCAGCTTCTCCTCTGCACGGGGGAAAAGCCAAAACCCAGAGTTGGTGCCTGCTTGGCGGCTCCTTGGAAGAAGCAGAACTGATTCCAGACCAGTATCTCCCAGTTCCAATTGGTATTTTTCTCTTCAGGCCAGTCCTGACAGGCATTTGCTAATTCTAGACCAGTATCTCCCAGTTCCAATTGGTATTTTTTCTCTTCAGGCCAGTCCTGACGGGCATTTGCTAATTCTAGACCAGTATCTCCCAGTTCCAATTGGTATTTTTTCTCTTCAGGCCAGTCCTGACGGGCATTTGCTAATTCCAGACCAGTATCTCCCAGTTCCAATTGGTATTTTTTCTCTTCAGGCCAGCCCTGACAGGCATTTGCTAATTCCAGACCAGTATCTCCCAGTTCCAATTGGTATTTTTTCTCTTCAGGCCAGTCCTGACGGGCATTTGCTAATTCCAGACCAGTTCCCACGGGTCTGCTCCCATTGCAGACCAGTTCCCACCAGTATTTAACAACTGCAGGTCAGTTCTGACCGGTCTTTTCCCATTTTAAACCAGTCCTGGCCAGTGTTTTCTGATCTCAGACAAGTTCAAACTGGTCTTTTCCCATTCCAGACCATTTCCCATTGATCTTTTCCAATTCCAGACCAGTCCCCATTGATCTTTCCCAATTCCAGACCATTTCCCATTGATCTTTTCCCATTCCAGACCATTTCCCATTGATCTTTTTCCAATTCCAGACCAATCCCCATTGATCTTTAACCATTCCAGACCATTTCCCATTGATCTTTTTCCAATTCCAGACCAATCCCCATTGATCTTTTCCCATTCCAGACCAGTTCCCACTGATCTTTTCCCATTCCAGACCATTTCCCATTGATATTTTCCAATTCCAAACCAGTTCCCATTGATATTTTCCAATTCCAGACCAATCCCCATTGATTTTTTCCAATTCCAGACCATTTCCCATTGATCTTTTCCAATTCCAGACCATTTCCCATTGATCTTTTCCAATTCCAAACCAGTCCCCATTGATCTTTTCCAACTCCAGACCAATCCCCATTGATCTTTTCCAATTCCAAATCAGTTCCCCATTGATCTTTTCCAATTCCAGACCAGTCCCCATTGATCTTTTCCAATTCCAGACCAGTCTCCATTGATCTTTTCCCATTCCAGACCAATCCCCATTGATCTTTTCCAATTCCAGACCAATCCCCATTGATCTTTTCCAATTCCAGACCAATCCTCATTGATCTTTTCCAATTCCAGACCATTTCCCATTGATCTTTTCCAATTCCAGACCATTTCCCATTGATCTTTTCCAATTCCAGACCATTTCCCATTGATCTTTTCCAATTCCAGACCAGTTCCCATTGATCTTTTCCCATTCCAGACCAGTCCCCATTGATCTTTTCCAATTCCAGACCAGTTCCCACTGATCTTTTCCAATTCCAGACCAATCCCCATTGATCTTTTCCCATTCCAGACCAGTTCCCACTGATCTTCTCCAATTCCAGACCAGTTCCCACTGATCTTTTCCAATTCCAGACCATTTCCCATTGACCTTTCCCAATTCCAGCTCTGACCAGTCTTTTCCTATTTCACACCAGCTCCCACCACTCTTTTCCAATCCCAGACAAGTCCTGCTTTTTCCCTCCTTGCTTCCAGTTTTACCCAGCACAAAATCTCCCAGTTTTAGTTTATTTTCACCACCCCCACACCCAGTACCCCCCAGTCCTACCCCTGAGCACCCCCTGCCTCTGCACCCCCCATTTCCACCCCGTTTTCCTCCCCCCCAGGCCGTACCTACCTCTCGTTAACTCAATACCTTTTTTCTGAATCTTCTTTTTCTTTTTGCTGGGGGATTTCTCCTCCCCATCCTCCTCCATCGGCCGCTTCATGGGGGTGACGGCGTACGTGGTGCTGGGCGGGATCTGAACTGCAACAACGAGCACAAAGCGCTCCCTAAATGCCCCGTTTTCCACCCAAACCCTCTCTAAATCCCATTTTTTACACCCAAACCCTCCCTAAATCCCATTATTTCCCCCCAAACCCTCCCTAAATCCCATTATTTCCACCCAAACCCTCCCTAAATGCCCCGTTTTCTACCCAAACTCTCCCTAAATCCCCCATTTCCCACCCAAACCCTCCCTAAATCCCATTTTTTCCCCCCAAACCCTCCCTAAATGCCCCGTTTTCCACCCAAACCCTCCCAAAATCCCATTTTTGCCCACCCAAACCCTCCCAAAATCCCATTATTTTCCACCCAAACCCTCCCTAAATCCCATTTTTTCCCGCCCAAACCCTCCCAAAATCCCATTATTTCCACCCAAACCCTCCCTAAATGCCCTGTTTTCCACCCAAACCCTCCCTAAATGCCCCATTTTCTACCCAAACCCTCCCTAAATCCCATTTTTTCCCACCCAAACCCTCTCTAAATCCCATTTTTTCCCACCCAAACCCTCCCTAAATCCCGTTTTCCACCCAAACCCTCCCTGAATCCCATTTTTTCCCACCCAAACCCTCCCAAAATCCCATTATTTCCATCCAAACCCTCCCTAAATCCCATTTTTTCCACCCAAACCCTCCCAAAATCCCATTATTTCCACCCAAACCCTCCCTAAATGCCCCGTTTTCCACCCAAACCCTCCCAAAATCCCATTTTTTCCACCCAAACCCTCCCTAAATGCCCCATTTTCTACCCAAACCCTCCCTAAATGCCCCGTTTTCTACCCAAACTCTCCCTAAATCCCATTTTTTCCACCCAAACCCTCCCTAAATCCCATTTTTTCCCACCCAAACCCTCCCTAAATCCCATTTTTTCCACCCAAACCCACCCAAAATCCCATTATTTCCACCCAAACCCTCCCTAAATCCCATTTTTTCCACCCAAACCCTCCCTAAATCCCCCGTTTCCCACCCAAACCCTCCCTAAATCCCATTTTTTCCATCCAAACCCTCCCTAAATCCCATTTTTTCCACCCAAACCCTCCCTAAATCCCATTTTTTCCATCCAAACCCACCCTAAATGCCCCGTTTTCTACCCAAACCCTCCCTAAATGCCATTTTTTCCCACCCAAACCCTCCCTAAATCCCATTTTTTCCACCCAAACCCTCCCAAAATCCCATTATTTCCACCCAAACCCTCCCTAAATGCCCCGTTTTCTACCCAAACTCTCCCTAAATCCCATTTTTTCCACCCAAACCCTCCCTAAATCCCATTTTTTCCACCCAAACCCTCTCTAAATCCCATTTTTTCCCCCCAAACCCTCCCAAAATCCCATTATTTCCACCCAAACCCTCCCTAAATCCCATTATTTCCACCCAAACCCCCCCTAAATCTCATTTTTTCCATCCAAACCCTCCCTAAATCCCATTTTTTTCCACCCAAACCCTCTCTAAATCCCATTTTTTCCCACCCAAACCCTCCCTAAATCCCATTTTTTCCACCCAAACCCTCCCTAAATGCCCTGTTTTCTACCCAAACCCTCCCTAAATCCCATTTTTTTCCCACCCAAACCCTCCCTAAATGCCCCATTTTCTACCCAAACCCTCCCGAAATCCCATTTTTTCCATCCAAACCCTCCCTAAATGCCCCATTTTCCACCCAAACCTTCCCTAAATCCCATTTTTTCCCCCCAAACCCCTCAGGATGGGATGGCAGGGCCCTGCCCCTCCCCGGTACCTACCAGTATAATCGACGGGGTTCTCGTTCTTTGGTTTCTTGGGCATTTTGGAGGGCAGGGGATCCATGCCCAGGACCTTGTGGAGCTGGCCGAAGGCGGCGAGGCGCAGCGCGTGCTGGGGACAGGAGCAGGGTGGGGGTCACTGCCAGAGCCCCCCCAGCCCCACACAGCCCCCCCTGCACCGACCCATCCTCTGCGGGGCTCTCCGGGTTGAGATTTTTGGGTTTTTTTGGGGAGGGGAGGGTGGAACTTTCAGCCAAAAAAAAAAAAAAGGGGGCACTGGGACAATTCGCTGCTCAACACCTGATTCTTTTTGCTCTGGGTGGCCAAAGTGTGGGGCCCACGAGGGTGGCCTGGTGGAGTGACCGTGGCACTGAGTGACCGTGGCACCGAGTGACCACGGCACCGAGTGACCGCGGCACCGAGTGACCACTGCTGAGTAACGAGGGTGCCAGGTCACCATGGCACCAAGTGACCACTGCACCAAGTGACCACTGCTGAGTGACCAGGGTGCTAGTTCACCATGGCACCAAGTGACCACTGCTGAGTGATCACGGCACCGAGTGACCACTGCTGAGTGACCAGGGTGCTGAGTGACCACTGCTGAGTGACCAGGGTGCCAAAGTGACCGCTTGGTCTGATCTATGGTGGCCGAGGGAGCCGGGAGCGGAGCGAGCCGGGGGTTGGGAAGGGCCGGATGGAGGTCACACTATACCTGAGCACTCTGTGTGATATCTTCCCTTTGTTGTCTGTCTAGATGCCCAATAGCATCAGTGGCTTCTTTTTCACAAGGGTCATAAATACCAGAACCATCTGAAGGCAGGAAACAAGGAAGATATGCAGAGAATTATCCCGGGTCTCTACCCTAAAGTCCCTGGGGCGGCTGGGAAGGCGCGGATTTGCCGGGATTCCTGTGGGATCCCCGGGAGCCAAATCCCGCTGGTGCCTCTCTCTAAGGGGGCTGAGGTGGCTCCAGGGGATGGGAGGGGCTGGGAATCTCCACCTGCCCGTGGGGATCGAGGGGCTCCCGACCGCCGGCACCCCCCGCGCTCCTCCCGGCTCCGCTCCCGCGGGAACGCCGCGGAGGGAGCTCACCTGGCTGGAGCTCACCTGGCCGGAGCTCACCTGGAGCTCACCTGGCTGGAGCTCACCTGGCCGGAGCTCACCTGGCCGGAGCTCACCTGGCCAGAGTTCACCCCACCAGGGCTCACCTGGCTGGAGCTCACCCAGCCAGAGCTCACCCGGCCAGAGCTCACCCGGCTGGAGCTCACCTGGCTGGAGCTCACCTGGCCGGAGCTCACCTGGCCGGAGCTCACCTGGCCGGAGCTCACCTGGCCGGAGCTCACCCGGCCAGAGCTCACCTGGAGCTCACCCGGCTGGAGCTCACCTGGCTGGAGCTCACCTGGCTGGAGCTCACCCAGCTGGAGCTCACCTGACCAGAGCTCACCTAGCCGGAGCTCACCTGCCCGGAGCTCACCTGGAGCTCACCTGACCAGAGCTCACCTGGAGCTCACCTGGCTAGAGCTCACCTGACCAGAGCTCACCTGGAGCTCACCTGCCCGGAGCTCACCTGGAGCTCACCTGGCCAGAGCTCACCTGGCCAGAGCTCACCTGGCATGACGATGCCCGAGGCCAGGCACTCCAGCACCCGGCGCAGCGCCTCGCCCGCGCCCATCGGCCGGTTGGCCGTCCCGATGGATTTCTCACACAGCAGCTCCAGAGGCTGCAAGGGAAGGAGCCGAGTGAGGGAGGGGAGAGGGGAGAGGGAGCCCGGAGAGGGGCCTGGGAGAGGCACCCTGGAAAAGGGACCCTGGAAAAGGGCCTGGGAGAGGGACCCTGGAAAAGGGACCCTGGAAAAGGGGATCCCTGAGAGGGGCCTGGGAAAGGGGCCTGGGAGAGGGGATCCCAGGAAAGGAACCCTTGGAAAGGGGCCTGGGAGAGGGACCCTGGAAAAGGGATCCCTGAGAGGGGCCTGGGAGAGGGGCCTGGGAGAGGGACCCTGGAAAAGGGACCCTGGAAAAGGGATCCTTGGAAAAGGGCCTGGGAGAGGGGCCTGGGAGAGGGACCCTGGAAAAGGGACCATGGAAAAGGGACCATGGAAAAGGGACCATGGAAAAGGGACCTGGGAGAGGCACCCTGGAAAAGGGACCCTGGAAAAGGGACCTGGGAGAGGCACCCTGGAAAAGGGACCCTGGAAAAGGGACCCTTGGAAAGGGGGCCTGGGAGAGGGACCCTGGAAAAGGGGATCCCTGAGAGGGGCCTGGGAGAGAGACCCTGGAAAAGGGACCCTAGAAAAGGGGATCCCTGAGAGGGACCCTGGGAGAGGGATCCCAGGAAAGGGACCCTTGGAAAGGGGGCCTGGGAGAGGGATCCTGGAAAAGGAAACCCTGAGAGGGACCCTGGGACAGGGATCCCTGGAAAGGGACCTGGGAGAGGGATCCCAGAGAGGGACCCTGGGACAGGGGTCTGGGAGAAGGGCCCCAAAAAAGAGATGCTGGCAAAGGGACCCCCTGGAAAAGGATCCTGGAAAGGGGCCCCAGGAAACAGCCCGGGAAAAGGGATCCCTGGGATGGGATCCAAGGAAGGACTCCAGGGAAGGGACCCATCTGGGAGCAGCTTCTGGTTCCCAGAGGAGGAGAGCAGCCAGGCTGTGGAAGTCGTGAATGGATAAAACAGTTTGGTAACAAGGTGATTTGGTAATTAATAAAACCAGCTGATGATGTCATTTGGTAAGATAAAACAGTTTGATAACGGATAAAACCATCTGTTAATTGATAAAGAAAACTGATGATGGCATTTGAGGGCAGCGTGGTTTGGTAACCAATGAAGTGATTTGATAATCAATAGAACTGTTTGATAACGAGACTTGAAATTTCGTTTACAAAACCATTTTAAAATAACGTGATTTGATACTTCATAGTTGATAACATGGGTTGATAATTTATCAAACGATTTCATAATGATAAGGATGTGGTTTGATCACCAATAAAGCAATTTGATAGCCTGATAGACTCGACAGCTGATAACACCGACAATAACGTGATTTGGTAACTGATAAAACGTTTTGATAACAATGTGGTTAAATAATTGATAAAACAACTCAAGAGTGAGTCGATAATCAATAAATTCAGTATCAGTGACTCAGGAACAACCTGAGCTGATAACTGACTCGGTATAAAGGCGAGCTGATGACTCATTAGCAATTTGATAACAACCTCAGCTCATTATCAGCAAGGCAAGGTCAGCTGCCAACTGACAAACCCATCTGCACCACGGGCGAATTCGTGTGCGAGACAGATTTGTGTCTCGAGGTGCAGGGAAGCGGCTCCTCCAGAGAAACCCCCAAGCTGGGGAAGGGGACGTGCCCTGGAACCTTGGGAAAGAGCAGAGCTGGACCAGGAGCAAGGCTGGGAAGGGGAAAAAGGGAAGGAATTACCCATCCTCTGAGCGGGGCCCAGGTGGGAACGCGAGTGCAGAGGTCCCGCAGCACCCGGATGACGATGACGCACGACTTCAGCCCGTTGGCCCTGGCCTGGAAGCGGAACCAAACCAGACAGGGGGTTCACCGAGCGCCCGCCCGCGCCGCCGACGCTCCCTCCAGGTGCTGCTTTGCCAAGGGGAAAGCCGGAGCCTGGGCCCCGGAGCCGCGCCGCAACAGCCGAGGCTTGGCCAAGAAGGCTTGGCCAAAGTCTTAGCCAAGGTCCTAGCCAAGGGGTTGGCCAAGGCCTTAGCCAAGGAGTTGGCCAAGGTCTTAGCTAAGGGCTTAGCCAAGGGGTTGGCCAAGAGGTTGGCCAAGGTCTTTGCCAAGGAGTTGGCCAAGAGGTTGGCCAAGGGGTTGGCCAAGGTCTTTGCCAAGGTCCTAGCCAAGGGGTTGGCCAAGGTCTTTGCCAAGGAGTTGGCCAAGAGGTTGGCCAAGGGGTTGGCCAAGGTCTTAGCTAAGGGGTTGGCCAAGGTCTTAGCCAAGGTCTTAGCCAAGGGGTTGGCCAAGAGGTTGGCCAAGGGGTTGGCCAAGGTCTTAGCTAAGGGGTTGGCCAAGATCTTAGCCAAGGTCTTAGCCAAGGGTTGGCCAAAAGGTTGGCCAAGGTCTTAGCCAAGGGGTTGGCCAAGGTCTTAGCCAAGGTCTTAGCCAAGGTCTTAGCCAAGGGTTGGCCAAGAGGTTGGCCAAGGTCTTAGCTAAGGGGTTGGCCAAGGTCTTAGCCAAGGAGTTGACCAAAGTCTTAGCCAAGGGGTTGGCCAAGGGGACGTTACTCCTCACACAAAGCAGCAGCTCCGCAGCTGCTCCGTACAAAGGCTCCTAAAGTCACTCCAGCGCCCACAGTCCGGCACCTCCGAGCGGCCGGCGGCCACTTGGAACTTCCAACTCCAAAAAAAAAACACTCAGCCCCTTAAAAAGAAGTTTACCAACGCTTCTACTTAAAGATAAATATAAGAACAAAATGCAAACCTGGAACCACTTGGCGTGGCGCAGAGACGCCAAGGCAGCAAGGCATTTCTGCCTGTCCAGAACGTCCGGGGAGTCGGTGACTGAGAGCGTTTCTAGTCGTGGATGGAATAAGAAGACAAGGCACGGTTTGACCAAGGGGCTTCTGTCGGGCCGAGGGGGATGAGGCAGCATCCTAACGGGCAGCTGAGGCTCCCAAAAAAATCCTACTGGGATGCTGGGAGCGGGAGGGAAAGGGGCTGCGGCGCCGCTGCCGCCGCGCGGCCTCGCCTGGACACAGGGGAAGCTCAATTCCCTGATGGGAGGGATGGGCTGGAATGTGTGCTGGGAGGAGGAGGAGGAGGAGGAGGAGGAGGAAGAGGAGACCGGGCATGAGGCTCGGTGGAGGGCACAGATATAAATCCTGGATGGATGAAGAGGTGGCGGCGAGGCCGGTGATGGGGAAATTTGAGGTGGGGTGAGAGAGCCCCGGCTCCGCAGCTGGAGAGCGCAGGGGGTGGGGAAGGAGGAGGGAAGGGCGAGGCTCGGAGAGGATCCAGGGAACCCTCCGCCCGGAAGGATGGCTGCCCCGGCCCCGGCCCGCGACAGAGAACGTCCTGTTGGTCAAAGGTCCAGCGTCCCTAAAATCGACAAACTAGAAGGCTCGGAGACGAGGTCAGAGATCAACACCAGAGATCAACAATCAAGAGCACAAAGAGGTCCCCGGTTTGTGCTGCAGCAAAACTGAGGAAAAAGGCCTGAAATGGCCCGAGATTGCTCAAGATCAGGGTTTTAGATAAGGCTAGTGCGGAGCGGGGGAACCGCCGGCCCTACGGAGCCCATCGGAATGAATTGGAGCGGAGAAACCAGCGGCTGCTGGAATTGTGATTCCAAAGGGAATTTTGGAGAAGCTAACTTTATCCAAAACTCTGCATGATGGCTTTGCGGAATTCTGAACCTGAGGTGCTGCAAGAGCCACGGGAGGAGCCCCGAGCACCCGGCGGTTCTGCTGCAACACACACCGGGGGAACATCCCGGAACATCCCGGTTCATGGACATGCAACTCCTCGGACAAGAAGCCTTCAAGAGGGTTTGTTTTTTTTTTTTCTTTTTCTTTTTTTTGGGGGGTTTCTTAAACAAATCTGGTTTCTTATTCTCATGTCACTGCACTGACATGGCCGGGGGGACAAACCACGAGTAATACAACGAGATGATGAATTAGTGAACTAAAGGCCCAGGTGTGGAACCAAAAGAAAAGATAAAATAATAATACTTAAAAAAAAAAATAACAATAAAAACTTTAAAAAAAATAAAAAAAATAGAGCAAAAATCCGGTGCGAAAGGTGCTCCTCAGCTTCGGAAGCTCGGTCCGGGATAAACCACAAGCGGGATCTCAGCGAGGTTGGCTCAAAGGAAGGAATTTTGGTTTAGGATTTGGCCAGGCAGAGCTGCCACGGCTCCGGCTGAAGCTGAAGAGCACTTTTCCCCGGTGGTTAGCCGCGGGACGCCGGGCGCCGGCCGGCCGTACCTCCGGCCAGCTGCTTCTCCAGCTCCTCCCTGACCACGGGCGACGTCAGGTGGATGGTCAGGCTCAGCGGGGGCTCCTTGGTGTTCTTGATGACGATGGCGGCGTCTCCCACCGACTGGATGATCTCATACTTGTCCTCGGTGATGGCCTGCAAGGTTGGCGTGGAGATGGGTTGGAAGAAGGAGGGTTGTGAAGACCCCTACAACCCGAACTAGTCCGTGGTTTTGTAATCTTGGAGCCCTCCTCTGCTCTGGAGTGAGGTTGGGAGAGCTGGGAATGGAGCAGGGAAGGCTCTGGGGAGACCTTGGAGCCCCTTCCGATGCCTAAAGGGGCTCCAGGAGAGCTGGAGAGGCACTTGAGAGAAAGGATGGAGGGACAGGACACCAGGGAATGGCTGCACCTTTGAAAAGGGAGGATTTAGATGGATTTTGGGAAGAGATTTCTCCCTGTGAGGGCAGGGATGGAGTTCCCAGAGAAGCTGTGGCTGCCCCTGGATCCCTGGAAGCACCCAAGGCCAGGCTGGACAGCGTCTGGAGCAGCTTGGCCTGTGGAAGTTGTCCCTGCCCACCAACAGGATGAGCCCCAAGGTCCCTTCCAACCCAAACCATTCCACGATTAACGAGGAGAAGCTCATTTAGCAATCCCAAAGAATGCCATCACGAGCCTCTGAACACGACTTTTCCAAGCCAAAACAAAGGGAATTTCCCCGGGGGGCCTCACCGCCAGCTGCACTCCCAGGTTCTCGGCGACTTTCTCCAGGAGCTTGGCCGTGGGTTTGTCTTTGCACAGCAGGACCAGCTCCAGGTCCAGGTCCCCCTTCAGCAGGAGGCCTTTGGCCACCAGCCCCACGCGCATCACCCCCCGCAGGGTCCTCGTCAGCTGCTCCGTGGCTTTCTGATCCCTGGGAAAACACAGGGTCACCACGGCCGAATTCCACCCCACCCAACCGGAGAGGATGGATCCCTGAGGATCAGCCCTGCACAGGCACTTGGAGCAGTTGCCTCAACCCTGCCCTGGTTAACTCCCCTCAAGCCCCCAGCCAGGGAAGACAACTCTTGCACCACCAGAGAGAGGGGTTTTAGGGATTTAAGCAAATTGTAGGGATCTAAAGCAGGAATGTGCTGGTTCCACCAAGGGACCTTGGGACCTTAAGGAAAAGGGACCTTCCTAAAGGTACAGGACAAGCAAATTTTAGGGATCTAAAGCAGGACAATGCTGGTCCCACCAAGAGACCTTGGGACCTTAAGGTAAAGGGACCTTATTAAAGATACAGGACAAGCAAATTTTAGGGATCTAAAGCAGGACAATGCTGGTCCCACCAAGGGTGTGGGACCTTAAGGTAAAGGGACCTTCCTAAAGGTACAGAACAAGCAAATTTTAGGGATCTAAAGCAGGAATGTGCTGGTCCCACCAAGAGTGTGGGACCTTAAGGTAAAGGGACCTTCCTAAAGGTACAGGACAAACAAATTTCAGGGATCTAAAGCAGGACAATGCTGGTCCCACCAAGGGACCTTGGGACCTTAAGGTAAAGGGACCTTCCTAAAGATATAGAACAAGCAAATTATAGGGATCTAAAGCAGGAATGCGCTGGTTCCACCAAGGGTGTGGGACCTTAAGGTAAAGGGACCTTCCTAAAGGTACAGGACAAGCAAATTTTAGGGATCTAAAGCAGGAATGTGCTGGTCCCACCAAGGGTGTGGGACCTTAAGATAAAGGGACCTTCCTAAAGGTACAGAACAAGCAAATTTTAGGGATCTAAAGCAGGACAATGCTGGTCCCACCAAGGGACCTTGGGACCTTAAAGTAAAGGAACCTTATTAAAGATACAGGACAAAAAAATTTTAGGGATCTAAAGCAGGACAATGCTGGTCCCACCAAGGGACCTTGGGACCTTAAGGTAAAGGAACCTTCCTAAAGGTACAGGACAAGCAAATTTTAGGGATCTAAAGCAGGAATGCACTGGTCTCACCAAGAGACCTTAGGACCTTAAGGTAAAGGGACCTTCCTAAAGGTACAGGACAAGCAAATTTTAGGGATCTAAAGCAGGACAATGCTGGTCCCACCAAGGGTGTGGGACCTTAAGGTAAAGGGACCTTCCTAAAGGTACAGAACAGGCAAATTTTAGGGATCTAAAGCAGGACAATGCTGGTCCCACCAAGAGTGCGGGACCTTAAGGTAAAGGGACCTTCCTAAAGATACAGAACAACCAAATTTTAGGGATCTAAAGCAGGAATGTGCTGGTCCCACCAAGGGACCTTGGGACCTTAAGGTAAAGGGACCTTATTAAAGGTACAGAGCAGGCAAATTTTAGGGATCTAAAGCAGGAATGCGCTGGTCCCACCAAGGGTGTGGGACCTTAAGGTAAAGGGACCTTCCTAAAGGTACAGGACAAGCAAATTGTAGGGATCTAAAGCAGGACAATGCTGGTCCCACCAAGGGTGTGGGACCTTAAGGTAAAGGGACCTTCCTAAAGGTACAGAACAAGCAAATTTTAGGGATCTAAAGCAGGAATGTGCTGGTCTCACCAAGAGACATTGGGACCTTAAGGTAAAGGGACCTTATTAAAGGTACAGAACAGGCAAATTTTAGGGATCTAAAGCAGGAATGTGCTGGTCCCACCAAGAGTGTGAGACCTTAAGGTAAAGGGACCTTCCTGAAGGTACAGAACAAGCAAATTTTAGGGATCTAAAGCAGGACAATGCTGGTCCCACCAAGGGACCTTGGGACCTTAAAGTAAAGGAACCTTATTAAAGATACAGGACAAAAAAATTTTAGGGATCTAAAGCAGGAATGCACTGGTCTCACCAAGAGACCTTAGGACCTTAAGGTAAAGGGACCTTCCTAAAGGTACAGGACAAGCAAATTGTAGGGATCTAAAGCAGGAATGTGCTGGTCCCACCAAGGGTGTGGGACCTTAAGCTAAAGGGACCTTCCTAAAGATACAGGACAAGCAAATTTTAGGGATCTAAAGCAGGAATGTGCTGGTCCCACCAAGGGTGTGGGACCTTAAGGTAAAGGGACCTTCCTAAAGGTACAGGACAAGCAAATTGTAGGGATCTAAAGCAGGAATGTGCTGGTCCCACCAAGGGTGTGGGACCTTAAGGTAAAGGGACCTTCCTAAAGATACAGGACAAGCAAATTTTAGGGATCTAAAGCAGGACAATGCTGGTCCCACCAAGGGTGTGGGACCTTAAGGTAAAGGGACCTTCCTAAAGATACAGGACAAGCAAATTTTAGGGATCTAAAGCAGGAATGTGCTGGTCCCACCAAGGGTGTGGGACCTTAAGGTAAAGGGACCTTCCTAAAGCTACAGAACAGGCAAATTGTAGGGATCTAAAGCAGGAATGTGCTGGTCCCACCAAGGGTGTGGGACCTTAAGGTAAAGGGACCTTCCTAAAGGTACAGAACAACCAAATTGTAGGGATCTAAAGCAGGAATGTGCTGGTCTCACCAAGGGTGTGGGACCTTAAGGTAAAGGGACCTTCCTAAAGGTACAGGACAAACAAATTTTAGGGATCTAAAGCAGGAATGTGCTGGTCTCACCAAGGGTGTGGGACCTTAAGGTAAAGGGACCTTCCTAAAGGTACAGAACGAGTCTCAAAAGTACAGAACCAGACTTAAAGGCACAAAACATACAATCCAACGTAAACAGAAGAGATGACTGGGGACAGAAGCATCGTGTCACCCCAGGACACTCCTCACCCTCCTTCCTTGTTCTCCTCCTCGGCCGCCGTCTCCATGGACTCCGTCTCCGGCTGCTCCCCGCTGACTTTCTCCTGCTCGTCGATCCAGTCCGAGACGGCTTTGAGCGCCCGCTCCGTGTGGGAAACCATGTTCTGCACGGCCTCCAGCTCCTCCTGCGTGGGGTACACGGCCGAGTGCTTGGCCATCACGTGCCGGTCGTCGTTCACAAAGATCCGCATCGGGCGCTGCCAGGGAAAATTGGGGATATTTAGGGAGTGCCGGGACGGGGAGATTCACCCCACGCCTCGGGAATCCACCCCTCCCTCACCATTTTTGTTTTCTGCTGCCCGCCTGAAGGTTTCCGAGGCGTTTATTTGGATTTTTGCGGTGAGCAGAGCGGCGCGGCACCGCGGCGTTCCGGGATCTGAAAGCGACGGAGAGAGAGGGTGAGCCGGGGGGCAGCCGGAGCAGCCGGAGCCTGGGGCAGACGCTGGAGGAAGCAGGAATGGTAATTAGACAGATCCCAGCTCATTAGCCAAAGCCCAGCTTTCTGCTCCCCAGGATTTATAACCTGGACACTGACAATGGAGGACCACAGAGCATCCAATCCTTATTCCCTGTTACTCCCAAGAGGTTTTCCCCACAAAATGGGATTTTTTCCAATGCAGACAGAACTCCCCTCTCCACACTGGAGCAGCTGCCTCGGGACAATTGATTAATTAATTAACAAGGGAAGAACCAGGTGGGCTGCTCTTCCCTCTGCTCACGTGCAGAGCAGAGCACTCTGCCACATCCAAGACTCACAGATCCCTCTGGGATCCTAAGGGGAAGCTCCTGGCACGGATCCCTCTGCCACATCCCAAAACCATTGCACAGCCCCAAAGTCACCATTAGGACCAACACCACTCCAGAGGATGCACAGAGCCTCTTCCCTGAGTTTATTAGGAAACAGGATAAATCCAGCAAATCCAGGTGGGAAGCCAGAGCTCAAAAGTCCTGGAATCCAACAGATTCAGCCCAAGTGACACCAAATTCCTGCCTTTTTGTGGCACCCGCCCCCAGCTGGGGCAGCAGAGCCTTTTGTTCCAGTTCCAGTGCTTTGTTCCCCAGAAGAGAGGAACGGGACCCTCTGGACACTGCCTGGCCATTCCCACACGGACAGGGGGAGGATCAGCACCTGCTCCAGCCAGGGTCATTAATTAACAAAATTAAAAACAAAATTCATTAACTCAAACCCTGATTTCCCCCCACTGCCCCTGACCGGTTCAGTCCCGGCCCTGTGGCACCCCACGGGTGACTCCAAGGAAAACTCCACGGAAAAGCGCTGGAAAACCCCTCTGCATCTGGGGATGAGGAAGATCATCTTCATCATCCTCTGCCTCCACTTCCCTCCAGCACCAAACCTGCCTGGCGGCAGCAAATCCCACCCGGAGAGGGGCGATCCCGCCTGGATTAACCCAGAGCTCTCAATCAGGCCCCACTTTGGGGCAGTCTTCCCCCTTTCCGAGCATTTCCCAGGCCAGCAAACCAGATCGCAGCTCGTTTTCACCTCTTCCCACCGGAATCTCCCCGGTCCTGGCCTCGCCCAGCTCACCCAGAGCTGGGGCTCACATTTTTAGGATAAAAAGCAGGAGAACTCACTCCCTCGAGCCGCTGTAGGGACACACAATTCCATCCAAGGAAACCCCTCTGAGTCCAATCCTGCCAGTTCATTCACAGGATGACTTAACAGCGTCATAAATCTGGATTTAATTGTAATTAAAGCCCAACCGGCGCCGGCTGAGCAGGGAGAATCATTCCCAAGGAGCCACATGGTATCTCTGGGTGCCTCCTGCTCCTTGGCTGGGCCCTGAAAGCCCCGTTATTTTCCTTAAAATTCCCTCAATTTCCTCCAGGCTGGAGAAGGAAAAGGGCTGCAATCCCACCCAGTTGTTCCTACAGTCAGAATCACGACAACAGCCAGACAGTCTCCCATTATCCTTCTTCTGGGATTTTTGGAGGGAGAAATCTGGGAGCTGATGCCGCGGCAGCACCAGATTTGTGTCTCTCGAGGAGAAGAACCACAGATTCAGTCAAACCGAGGAGCCCAGTCCTGACACGGCCCTTGGAAACGGGACACACTCTGGGATTTCACCTGGTTTCGGCCTCACCTCCTCCTCCTCCTCTGCTCCCACCCCCAGCAGGAATTCACCAAACTTCCCGCGCTCCCATGGAGCCTCCCAAGGGAAGGAGCGACTCTCCCAAAGGCGTTTTTTCGGGAGGACGGAGGGAAAAAACAACCAAAGGACCTCAAAGGCAGAAATTTCTGTCCTAAGCGTGGGAAAGTGTGACACAGGCGAAGCCGCGCTTGGGTTCAAGGCCAGGTTTTAGGAAGGAATTCGTCGCTTTTATCGGTGTTCTGGCACCTGCCCGGGATGGACGAGGAGCCAGAACATCAGGGCCCTCACAGAGAGCAATCCAGGAGCTCCGGGAGCACGGATTCCAGTGGGAATCCCGGAGCGAGGGGGGCACAAAGCCATCAGTCCCGGCGGGGTTGCCGGATTTCTGCTCCTCCAAACCCTCCAGAAACGGAGCGGCTACGGATAACGGGGCTGGAGCAGCGGGAAATGTGAGGGAACAGGGAGAGAGACCGGGAAAAGATGGGGAGAGCAGGATCCTGCTCCTGAGGGGGGAAGAGGGGTTAAAATCCCCCCAAAAGGGGATGATGCCACTGCAATTCCCAGCCTGGGATGAGCTGGGATGGGGAAGGAAGAGGGGCTTTAAGCCCCTCCAAGGGGGATGATCCCACCTCCTCCATGATGCCCCCCCGAACATCCCACACTGAGGGGGTCAGGAAAGGATCAGCCCTGCCCAGACCACCCCCCCCCATCCCCGTCCTCACCCCAGCGCAGGGACCGCGGGGCGAAAATGAGGAGGGGGCGCGGGGACCGGGGGTGAGGAGGGGGCGCGGGGGGTGAGGAGGGGGCGCGGGGGCCGCCGGGCGCTGCCGCCATTTGCAAACGCGGCGCGAACAAAGCGGAGCCGGCCAGAACCGAGGGGAGCCGGGGGGAGCCCCGGGCGACACCCACGATCCCTGAGCGGCCGCTCGATCCCGCCCCTGTCCCTCGGGGCGCTGCTCACGGGGGTCCGTGAGGGGGCCCGGCCGCCCCCCCCCCCCCTTCCCTCCCCTCACTCACCGCCGCCATTTTGTCTGCACACAATGGGCAGGGCGGGAGGGAGGGGACACGGGGGGGGCCGGGTCACCGCGTCCCGCCGCCCCCCCCGCCTCACCCCCCCCCATCCTCACACCGGCTTCTCCCGCCCCAGCACCGCCCCCGCCCGGCCCGGCTCGACCCGGCCCGACTCGGCCGGCCCGGCGTGGCTCCCCTCCCCCCAACGCGGTGCGGGCACGGCTCCTACCGGGGTGCTGCCGGCGGTGCCTCGCGGGGGCGGCCCGGCCCGGCCCGGCCGGCGGGGCCCGGGAAGGGCCGGAGCGGGGCCCGGAGCGGCCGCGGCGGGGCCGGAGCGGGGCCGGAGCGGGGGCCGGAGCGGCGGCGCCGGGACTGCGGCGGGGGCGGGGCCGCCGCCGGCGGGGGGCGCGCGCGCGCCGGAGGGGGCGGGGCCGTAGGGAGCGCGGCGGGCACGGGCCAATTGGAGCGCGCGGAGGGAGGCTGACGGACAGGAGGCAGAGCGAATCGGAGAGGGCGGGAGGAGGGTGACGGACAGGGGGCGGGGAGGAGAGGGGGACGGGCTCGGAGGGCGGGGATGAGCGGCGCGGGGGCGGGAACGGGCCAATGGGGTCGCCCGGCAAGAAGTGATAGACAAAAGGTATGACCAATGGGAGAGGGAGGAGGGAGGGTGGTGCAGAGGGGGCGGGGCCGAGAGCGGTGGCGGGAACGGGCCGGGGGGGCGCGGGCTGAGGGGACCCCGTGAGGGGAGCGATGGCCTGAGGGGACCTCCCTGAGGGGACACGCCCGGGCAATCCCCCGAAGCACCTGAGCCCGGCCAGGGTTCCACCGGGAAGATCCTTCTCTGACCAGGAATGAAAAGGTTTGACCTCAAAGTGCCTTTTTTTTTGAGGGGTTTGATGTCAAAATCGCCTTTTGACGAGGGCAACAACCTCAAAATCACCTTTTTTGGAGGGGGCTGACCTCAAACCCGCCACATTTTGAGGGCGTTTGGCCTCAAAGCCACCTTTTCTGAAGGGGCTTGACCTCAAAAATGCAGATTTTCCTGTGGCTTGACCAAAAAACTATTGAATTTTTGAGGGGAACAACCTCAAAGATGCCTTTTTGGAGGCATTTGACCACAAAAGCACCTTCTGCTTTTGATGACATGGGAAATGACATTAAACAGGTGTCAAAAGCAGCACTTTGCTCCTTAAAAATCCCCTCCCAGAGATTCTATGGCTCAGAGATTGTCGGGAAATTATTCAGATCCAGCCAAAACTCCCCCAAAAAATCAGTGCCCCCCGACTTTGGAAACAGCTGAACAAACGCTGGAAGGGCCCGTTTTGGGGTGAAATGTGGAGGAATTGGTGTCAGAGCCCTGAGATGCCACAAGGAAGGACACAACAGAACGAGGTCCAAACAGGCACTTTTTTATTGTTGGTCGCGACGCTGACGGACCGTTAATGCCTCAAAAAACGCATGAAAAAAATGAGCATTTTCGTGTAAAACATCAGCCCTGCGGGGTTTTTTTTTTTTTAGCATTTTTTTTTTTAGGATTCGGGGTGGTTTCCTTTGCCCGCAGAACAATCCGGTTTGTAGGGACAGAAGCCACATTTCTAGACAGGAGAAAAAAAAGGGCTGCTATTCCTAAATTCCATAATTTAATGCCTTGAACACGGAGCTTTGCCTGGGAGAAGGAACCCAGTCTTGGAGTGAAGCTTTTCCGGATACCGAATTCCCCCGGACAGCTGCCCTCGCTCTGAGTTTTCCCCAAAAAAACCCAAAAACCCCTAACTTACAGGAATATTTCCCTCGCTGCTCCCCGTCACAGTCAGTTTTCATCTCTAAAAAGCCACTTGGGCTCACTGGGAATAAAAAAAAATCCTTAATTCTCCTCAAATCCCGTGCTGCTGGGAGGCAGCCGAGCCAGCCCGGCTTCCCCAGGAACACGTTTTCCCAAATTTCCTCTCTCCTTCAGCACTTTTCCTCTCAGCCTTCCCAAATTCCTGCTGGGTTGTTTTTTTTTTTTTGCCTTTTTAAGCAAATCAACCCAGATTCGTCTGCTTCCCGCAGCGTTCCCACACCCAAAGGGTCAGGATTTAGGAGGAGGACAGCTGAAAATCGAGGAGTGAGAGGGAATTCTCCCCCAACACGAACAGAAATGAAACGAAAACCACCTCAAAAACCTGCACAGGGAGTGGAAAAAATCTGAATTAATCCAGAACCAGCATCAGGAGCTGCAGGACAACGTGCTGGAGGTGCTGGGATGGCTGTAAGTGAAACAAGGTCTGGTCGTTATTCCCTGAATTATTCCCACTTATCCCAAACAGGGAGGATTTTGCTTCTTTTTAGAAGAAAAAAAGAATTAAACCTTTTTTTGTTCACCTTAAAGAAATTTAACCTTTTCTGTTGAGCTTTACTGTTACTTTTTTTTAACTGTTTTCACCTTTCCCTTTATCTTTCTGCCTTTCCCTTCGTCTTCCTAGTTTTACCTTTTCCTTCACTTTTTTTTTGGCTTCAAATTTCCCTTCCACTCCCCTGTCCACTGATCACCTGCACTGAAAAATGAGGAGGAAAAGGGAAAATTTAGGGAATTAAAAAAAAAAAAAAAAATTAGGGAAATTACAGTGCTTGATTCCAGCTAGGGAAGCTCTGCCTGACGGCCTCAGAGAAACCAAAACCTGCCCCCCCAAAAATCCACTGGAAAAGCTCCAAATAACCATAACTAAAAATATCCCAAAAAAGCAAAAATATACAAAAGCCCCCCCCCCAAGCATTGGATAATTCCATAGGAACGTCCTCTGGATGATACAAAACCTAAAGGTGGCAGGGAATTGGGAGAAAAAGCAGCCAGAGAAATCCCTCAGCACCAATTCCCGGAGCCAAGTGAGGGGGGAAAAGTGGGAATTGTCCCCCAAAAGCCTCAGAGCGTTTCTCTAAATCCTTTTCTTTTAACAAATGAGCCCCAAAAAAATCCCAATTGCTGGCGGTGGCTCTGCAGCAGGTCTGAGGGTTAATCCTGTTACATTTTAGGTTTCAGTTAGTTACGTTTTAGAGTTATTTGAGCCCTTTTCAGCTCAAAAAAATAATTTCCCTTTCTCCCCTCCTGGCGGGAGCCGCGAGCTGTTTGACTGGCTTTGCTAAAATCACCCAGAATGAAACCAAAACCCACCCCCAGCTCCATCCATGCCCCCTCCCCATGCTCTAGGGGGGCTGTCCCAAAACCCCTTGTGCAGGTGAAGGGTTTGCCCTAAACCCGACAGCTTTTGGGGCACGGGATGCAGATTTGGGGGGAGGAACGCTGCAGGGTCCCTCCAGAGGTGCAAGAACCGGACAAGAGCCTCAAGCCCCAAACTCTCTGCTCACGGCTCCCTCCACCCCGCAGCGGCTACAAAAAAAAGCACTAATTAGCTTATTCCTAAAAGAATTCATTAATGAGGGCCCGAAATTAGGGGGCCCTAAAGGGCAGCGAGGGATGGGAAGTTACTCAAGCCCGTCCCGGCTCTGCGGGCAGGAGCGAACAACCACGATTTAAATATTCAGGGGTGAGGGGGGGGTCACAAAACCCCACCAGGAGCTGCCTGAGCCTCGCCCGTCACCTCTTGCACCCAGATCCGAGGAAAGGCCAGCGGCACAAGGGTTCACCGGGATCAGAACGGGGTCAAACACAACTAAACCGCCTCTGGAGCCGCTGGATGGATGCCCCGGGAGTTGGGATTTGTGCCCCGGGTCGGTCACAGGCACTGGCACCGAGCCCTGCGGCTCCTTAGCGGCTCCTCACCAGCGCAAGGATTTTAAGGCCGAGTCATCAACAAAAATCCGCGTTTTACCGATCCACCCCCCGCTCCACGCGAGAGGGGAGGGGGAGAGCGGGTGGTCCAAGGTCCAGAGAGGCAAATTCCGAGCGGCACGGGCGGCGCTAGGCGTCCTGCTGGCCTTTGTTGGTCTTCTTGAGCAGCTTCCTCAGGTTCTGCGACATGAAGTAGGGCTTCTCCGCCGAGCCGTCGTTGCGCTCCAGGTCCTCCACTGCAAAGAGAAACCCCCCCGCGGCAGGGGAGGGGGCGGACACGGGGGTCGGTCTGCTGTGGGGAGGCTCCTGGGATCCTCTTCACAACGATTCCCAGATCGAACCAAGCCTCTGGGCTCATCGTGGGACGGTTTTTTTTTGGTTTTTTTTTTTTTTTTCTCCCTCTGCCACAGAAAACCCGGCGGGGATTGAGAAGAAAAGGGAAATTCGAGGGCAGGAGGGACCCCTCAGCTCTTTCCCAACAGCTCTGGAGCCAACACAAAGTGATTCCCCTCGTTCCTGACATGCCAGCGAGGTGAGGTGGGAAAATCCCAGCCGTGGAAAAAAAAAAAAAACAACACCCCAAAAACAAACAAAGCCACAAAGCCCCGGGCTCACAACGCCCCGGGGGGTGTTTTGAGAGGGATTTGGATCCTTCTGGGATGGAAACGGGAGTGTCAACACCACACCGTGGCTTTGTCCTGGGAGGGTCTGGCTGGGAGCTGCGGCTGAGCCACAAGAGCTGTTTGTTTTTTTTTAAATCTTGATCATTTCTGGGCTGTCTGGAGGAGAAATCCCAACTCCCCCCATGCTTGGAGTGAAACTCTCCGAGTTCCAGCGGCCACGGGTGACAGCTCCTGCCCCGCAGCGATGGCTGGGACAGGGGACAGGGACAAGCTGGGATAAAGCACTGGGTGTGAAGCCAAAGCCCTGCAACCTCACCCAGAACCCTTCAAAACTGTGTGGTTTGCATAGAGACGGGGTGAGGAAAAGGGTGAGGAAATCTCAAAGAAAAGAGCGAGGAAAGGACAAGGAAAGAGGTGAGGAAAAGGCAAAGGAGAGTTTTCGCTGCTCTTGGCCTTGGAAGCAAACACAGAGAGAAGAAGGCCCAGAAGACCAATTCGGGGTGGCAGAACCCACTCGGCCTGTCCCACAGAGCCCTCCAGGGCTGGACCCTCCCTCAGGAACAAAGACCCCTGCCTCAAAAAAAACCACGCCGAGCTCCAGGCGCCGCCGCGCTCCTCGCCGGGCGCTGCCGGCACCCCCAGCCAGCTCCGGATGTGCTCGCTCTCTCTCTCCATGCAGGATTTTTGGATTTTTTGGGCAGGAAGTTAGCTTGGACATCATCAGGCGCCGAGAGTCGGCACCCACCACCCTCGAAGGACGTCCAGGGGACACAGCGGCGCCGCGTGGGGGGCTCGGAGGGGGCCGGGAGGGTCCCCCCGGCGCCGCGCCCTAGCCTTGGCTATCGGCGCTTTTGGAAGGTTCTAGGTGCCCCTTCAGCAGGATCTCGCTGAGCTCGGGGGACATGTAGTAAGGCCTCTCCGGAGATCCATCGTTTCTCTCCAGATCTTCACCTTTTTCCAGCCCCGGGAAGAAGCGGCCGTGAAGGGGGGAAGAGCGGAAAGCGGTGGAGGAGGAAGAGCCGGGGAGAAGACAGGGCGGAGGACGGAGGATTGGTGTGACCAGAGAGACGGGAAGGGTGGAAAAAGAAGGAAAATAGGGGAGGGTGGGGGGGAAAAAAAAGGGAAACTGAGGTTAGTTGTGGTTAATTCCACCGAGCCCAAAGCACCAAAAACAGAGGGAGAGATGCAGGAGCCCACGGACAGGCAGGGGAGGGGTCTCTGCTGGAACAGGCAGGTGAGAGCGCAGGTGAGGAAGTCAGGAAAGGAAAAAGCGGGAGAAAACCACACAGAGGGGACCCCGGGACTGGGAGCAAACCCCCAAACTGGGCATCTCTCTGATGGGAGAGAGGGGTTTGTTGTTGTTTTTTTTTCGCTGATACTCACAGAAGCAAAGGAAGAGGGTGTCCACGCACATGCCGTAGACGCTGAAGAACCCGTGGGCGATGAGGTAGGAGCCCACGATCACTGTCTGGAAGAGACACCGCGCGCTGACGCCGGCAGAGAGCCCGGAGCCCCGGCCGGGAGAGGCAGCAGCAGGAGGAGGAAAGTGCTGAATCCCACAAATTCCCCACGGGGAAGAAGGAGGAGGAGGAGGAGAAGCCAACAGGGCAGGACTGTTCGGAGCAGCCCGAGTGAGGACAAAAAGGCCTCAGCCACCACTGGACGGAGGCCAAGGTGGGCAGCGCGGGCGGGCGCGGCGCCAACGGCGACCAACAAAGGGCTCATTGCACCAGCCAGCGGGAAAACACCTCCAACAAAGGAGGTCCTTGAGGCATCGGGCGTGGGGAGGGGTTGGCGTGGCCCATCTCCGTCCTCTCCTCCTAAAGTCACCCCGAAGACAGAGGGCAGCTCACCAGAATCGGGACCCAGTAGTAATTCAGCGGCGGCGCCGTGTCCTGGACCAGCTTTATCCGCTGGGTGAAGAAGAAGAAGGCGAGGATTCCTGGGGAAAAGCCAGGGGTGGAGGAGGGTGGGTCGAGGTGGAAAACGGGATGGGAAGGAGCAGCTTCGCGGGAGGGGTGAGCTGAGCAGAGCTTTTGGGGGCGGCACCACCGGTGACAACGGCTGGATGCCCCCGAGGAGAAACTTCCAGAAGGCAGCACTCACCCACGCTTCCCACGATGAGGAGCTTCCCGAGGAAGAAGAGGAAATCCGTGACTTTATCTAACACGGCCACCCTGGAGACAAGAGAGGGATGAGCCTCCCCCGACAGAAGTGGCCAAGGCACACCTGGCCATCGTTCTGGGGCGATTCCCCTCACCTGATGATGTTCCTCATCAGCAGGAAGAAGGCGTTCCGGGCCGAGGTGCAGAAGTTGGTGCCGTAGATGGCGATCTGGGGGCGGAGGAGAGAGAGAAATGGGGCTGCACTGAGTCCACCACCCCGGGCAGGGTGCAAATCCCACCCTGGATGCGCTTCCTCAGCCACTGCCGGGTCAGGCACGGCAGGGACCCGCAGCTGAATTCCCCCACCCGCACGGGGTCCTCCCCAAAGCCCACGGGATGTGGCTGAGGTCAAGGTTTTCCAGCCAAAGGGCTGGAAAATGCCGCAAAGCTCCGTGTTCCCGCAGCATCCGGAGACGCCATTCCCAGGGAAATCACCGAGCTGCCCCCGCGGCAGCCCCAGCCCTTCCAGGGCGTTGGTTTTGGGCGACTCTCACCATGATGTAGGCGTTCCTGTTGAGGAACTTGATGAATTTTTCCAGGCACCAGAAGCAGCACTTGAGGCAGCTCAGGAGGAACTTGGCAAACTTGTTCTCGGCGGCTGGAGGGCGCGGGGAGAGGGGTCAGCACCAGAGCCAGAGACAGTCAGATCTTCCAGCAGCCCGCCCGAGATCCCTGGTGAGACCTTGCAGCCACAGTTCCCCCCACCCAAGCCCTGTGTGAGGCCCAGACTGCTCTTCCCATGCAGTTGGGATTTCCCGATGAACGGCTGCACGGCACGGAATTCCCTGACACCGGAGCAGCCGCTGCCCCGGGAGACACCTCCCAGAACCATGGAATGCTTTGGGTTGGAAGAGGCCTGGCAACTCATCCCATCCCACCACAGACCGACCCCACACACCTCCCCGTTCCCAGCCCCGCTACCTTTCAGCCGGTGGTCCAGGTACTCCAGGGTGACCCTGATGACCTGGACAACAGCCAGGACCAGCGAGCCGAAGGCCAGCGAGCCGGTGTGGTACCTGGGGATGGACCACCCCCGGTTACAAAGGGCACAACCTCCCCTCCCAGGCTCCCCGGCGGGGGACGGACGCACCGGAGCGCGCGGCCGAAGGCGGAGAAGAGCGGGAAGGCCGGCATGTCGTCGGGCTTCTTGAAGGCCCAGTAGTAGGAGGCGAAGGCGCCCGCCAGCGTCACCTGGCCCAGCGCGATGACGAAGTTGGCCAGCCAGAAGAACATGAAGACGTTGAAGAACTGCAGCACGATCAGGTACTTGTGGTAGGCGGTCTCGCCGCCGTAGAAGGCGAAGAGGCACTGGGCGTCCGGGCACAGCTTGGTGACGTTGCTGGTGTTGAAGGTCTGGAGAGAGGACACGGGGACGGCGCCGGTCAACCCGGAGCGACCTCCCCTCCGTGGTTTCACCTCAGACAGGTTCTGAGTTTCCTGAGGTGCTCACCTCGGGTTTGCAGGTCTGCCCAGAGAACGGGCAGGCGGACTCGTTGAACACCTTGTAAACGGCCTCGTTGGAGGTGGACAGGAAGCTGCGGGTCACCGTTAAGGAGAGGATGTTCTCCAAACCCAACCCCAAATCCAAACCAGGCTCCACTCCACTCTCCCCCAAGCTCCCACCGCTGCTCCTCCTCCCCGGGGTTTGTTTTGGGTTAAACCTCAGAGGGTTTAAGGTGATTCCACGCCTGGGGAGACCTCGGGCTTCTGGGCAACAGGGATGCAGGGAAGAGGATGAGGATGAGGATGAGGATGAGGATGAGGATGAGGATGAGGAAGAGGAAAGGATACACGGCAGTGCTGGCCCAGTAGGCGATGCAGAGGCACAGCAGGAAGAAGGTGCACAAGGGGAACAGCAGCGACGACATGACGTGACCGACGGCCCTGCGAGAGGACGGTTAAACCCCAGTTAAACCCTGATAAAACCCTGATAAAACCCCAATTAAATCCCAATCAAACCCCACAAAAACGGGGTGACAGCGGCTGCGGGGACGGGGACAGCCAGACCTGCTGGCCTCCTTGATGAGCGCGATGGCGATGAGGATCCTCTTGCGCAGGAAGATGAGCAGCAGGACGATCACCAGCTCCAGCACGCACAGGATGATCACTGGCAGGGGAAGGGGAGCCCCGGGGGCAGCGTGAGGAACACCCTTCGCCTTCCCCTGTGGCACCAAAAACTCCTCCTGGGAGGCACCACCCCATGGCTGGGCACAAAGCCCTTCCTTCAGCCCCAAAAACCCGCCCCGTCCCCATCCCCGTGCCCTGTCCTGGCTGCCATCCCAGCTCCGGGGCAGGAGGGACACTCACGGAAGGCCAGCCAGGTCTGCCGCAGGTGGAGGTAGACGCGGAGGTCGGTCTGGAAGCCCAGGTCCACCAGGGACACGTCCGAGCCCGCTTCCCCTTTCAGCTTGGCGTACTCCATGTAGCAGTGGAAGATCCCTGCGGTGAAAAAAAGCGGAAAATTGTCGAGTTTTCACGGCAAAGGCTGAGCTGGATGCCAGCTGGCGAGGAGACACCCTCCTCTGGAGAAATCCCACCAGAAACACAGGAAGGGGAACGGGGGAAGAGCCAGGGATTGGAGGCTGCCAGCCCCGGCGCTCACCGTATCCCAGCACCAGGATCACCATCACGATCATCACCCAGACCATGATCCCGGCCAGGAAGCGCAGCAGCACGATGAAGATCAGGCTGGCCACCATGGCGATGACGAGGCCTCTGCGGGAGGGAGGAAGGCACCCCAGGGTGTCACCACCCTCCCGCTGCTCGATGGAAACGATGGGGAAGGCCGGGATGAGAAGGGTAAAACGCTGGAAACCCCCGAGTTTCGCTCACATGATGATCCAGTACCAGGACACCGTGTAATCCTCGAAGATCTTCATGGCCAGCTGCCGGGTCTCCAGCACCACGTTGGCTTTCCTGCAAGGAGACAACGCCGATGGGAGCGGGAGCCATGGGCGGGGGACCCCCCAAAACCCACCCCCAAAAACTCAACAATCTGAATTTTGCAGCAGCTTGAAATTGGCAGAAAAATCCCCTGGAGCTGCCCCGCGCTGCCTCTCCTTTGCCGCCCTCCTCTCCCATTTCCGATTCTGGTGCAGGATTTCTGGCAGAGCACCCCCTTGACGCCTCAAAGGGGCGGGGCAGCGCTAACGAAGCAGCTTCTTAACGAGCCCCGGGACTCACTTGGCCCCTTCCAGCAGCTCGGTGACGTTCCTGCGGCGCCCCTGGCCATCGTCGTAGGTGGTCTCGTTGCCCACCATGATGACGCCCTTCTTGGCCTGGATGGCTGGGAAGCATCTCCGTGCCACTGGTGAGACAAAAAGGGGGGAACAGCTCAGCTGGGAAAACAGGAACCCCAAACCCCCAGCAAAACCGGAAAAAAAACCCCAAAAAAACCCCAACGGATCGTTAACGAGCTCCTCGTTAATCCCCGGAGACCTACGTGGCGTGCTGGGAATCAGCATGGCCGGACACTCCCTGTCCTTCAGCACCTCCAGGGGAGGCTGTGAGGGGGACAAGGAGCCGGAGGTCAGCGCTGCGGGGCGGGAATCGCCCGGCCCGGCCCGGCAACGCCGGCCCCGCAAACCCGACCTTCCGCGAGCTCCTGAACTCGGGGGTGCAGAAATCCCGGTAATATTCCAGCGAGGCGGCGCTGCCCTGGGCACTCAGGTAGGTCAGGTACCGGTCCGGGCATTTGCTGACACAGATCTGCAGAGGAGGAGGAGGGGGGAGAGACACGGGGTGGGCTCCAGGCTCAGATTCCATGGGGAATTTGGTGGTGAGGGGCTCCAGGCCCGGATTCCGTGGGGAATTTGGTGGTGAGGGGCTGCAGGCCTGGATTCCGTGGGGAATTTGGTGGTGGGGGGGCTCCAGGCTTGGATTCCATGGGGAATTTGGTGGTGGGGGGGCTGCAGGATCGGATTCCGTGGGGAATTTGGTGGTGAGGGGGCTCCAGGCCCGGATTCTGTGGGGAATTTGGTGGTGAGGGGGCTCCAGGCCCGGATTCCGTGGGGAATTTGGTGGTGAGGGGGCTGCAGGCCTGGATTCCGTGGGTAATTTGGTGGTGAGGGGCTCCAGGCCCAGATTCCGTGGGGAATTTGGTGATGGGGGGGCTGCAGGCTTGGATTCCGTGGGGAATTTGGTGGTGGGGGGGCTCCAGGCCTGGATTCTGCGGAGAATTTGGTGGTGAGGGGGCTGTAGGCTTGGGTTCCGTGGGGAATTTGGTGGTGAGGGGCTCCAGGCCCGGATTCCGTGGGGAATTTGGTGGTGGGGGCGCTCCAGGCCCAGATTCCGTGGGGAATTTGGTGGTGAGGGGCTCCAGGCCCAGATTCCGTGGGGAATTTGGTGGTGAGGGGGCTCCAGGCCCGGATTCCGTGGGGAATTTGGTGGTGAGGGGGCTCCAGGCCCGGATTCCGTGGGGAATTTGGTGGTGGGGGGGCTCCAGGCCCGGATTCCATGGGGAATTTGGTGGTGGGGGGGCTCCAGGCCCGGATTCCGTGGGGAATTTGGTGGTGGAGGGGCTGCAGGCTTGGGTTCCGTGGGGAATTTGGTGGTGGGGGGCTCCAGGCCCGGATTCCGTGGGGAATTTGGTGGTGAGGGGGCTCCAGGCCCGGATTCCGTGGGGAATTTGGTGGTGGGGGGGCTGCAGGCTCAGATTCCATGGGGAATTTGGTGCTGGGGGGGCTGCAGGCTTGGATTCCGTGGGGAATTTGGTGGTGAGGGGGCTCCAGGCCCGGATTCCGTGGGGAATTTGGTGGTGAGGGGGCTCCAGGCCCGGATTCCGTGGGGAATTTGGTGGTGGGGGGCTCCAGGCCCGGATTCCGTGGGGAATTTGGTGGTGGGGGGCTCCAGGCCCAGATTCCATGGGGAATTTGGTGGTGGGGGGGCTCCAGACTCAGATTCCGTGGGGAATTTGGTGGTGAGAGGGCTGCAGGATTGGATTCCGTGGGGAATTTGGTGGTGAGGGGCTCCAGGCCCGGATTCCGTGGGGAATTTGGTGGTGAGGGGGCTCCAGGTCCAGATTCCGTGGGGAATTTGGTGGTGAGGGGGCTGCAGGCCCAGATTCCGTGGGGAATTTGGTGGTGAGGGGCTCCAGGCCCAGATTCTGTGGGGAATTTGGTGGTGAGGGGGCTGCAGGCCCAGATTCCGTGGGGAATTTGGTGGTGAGGGGGTCTCCAGGCCCAGATTCTGTGGGGAATTTGGGGCACAGTGGTGGTGGTGGGGGTCTCCAGGCCCAGATTCCGTGGGGAATTTGGTGGTGAGGGGGCTGCAGGCTTGGATTCCATGGGGAATTTGGTGGTGGGGGGGCTGCAGGATTGGATTCCGTGGGGAATTTGGTGGTGGGGGGGCTGCAGGATTGGATTCCGTGGGGAATTTGGTGGTGGGGGGGCTCCAGGCTTGGATTCCATGGGGAATTTGGTGGTGGGGGGGCTCCAGGCTTGGATTCCATGGGGAATTTGGTGGTGGGGGGGCTCCAGGCTTGGATTCCGTGGGGAATTTGGTGGTGGGGGGGCTGCAGGATTGGATTCCGTGGGGTATTTGGTGGTGGGGGGGCTCCAGGCCCAGATTCTGTGGGGAATTTGGGGCACAGTGGTGGTGGTGGGGGTCTCCAGGCCCAGATTCCGTGGGGAATTTGGTGATGAGGGGGCTGCAGGCTCAGATTCCATGGAGAATTTGGGGCATAGTAGCGGTGAGGGGCTCCAAGCCCGGATTCCATGGGGAATTTTGGGAATTTCCAAGGGGCTCAGGCCTTACCTGGGTGGTGGGGCACTGGAATTCCAGCAGCACCAGCGGGCTGGCGCACTTGACGATGTCGAAGTAAAAAAGGAAAGGCTTTTTCCTGCCAAACAAAGCAAAAATCCGCCCGGTTTTGGTGGGGGGGGAACCCCCACCACACTCCCCCACCCACCCTGGGGACACTGGGGGGTCTCTCTGGTGGCACTCACTCGTTGGGGGTCCCTTGCTGCCCGCAGAACTGCCCGCGGCTGTCCGTGGGGTGGATCACCTTCCGGGGGTCCCCGTGGGTCCAGGCTGGGGGGGCACAGGATGGTGAGGCCGTGGTCACCCCCCCTGCCCCCTCCCCACCCTGCAGCCCCCAGACCCCTCAGGGTCCCTCCCCCACCCCCGGAGCCCCCAGGACGTACCCACGACGCCGACCACCACGTAGCCCAGGATGGCCACCACCAGCAGGACGCAGCAGACGATGTCCGTGCAGCCCCTGCCGGAGGGACAGCGAGGTCAGGGACCCCGGATTTGGGGACCCAGATTTGGGGACAGCAAGGTCGGGGATCCTGGATTTGGGGACCCAGATTTGGGGACAGCGAGGTCAGGGACCCCGGATTTGGGGACCCCGGATTTGGGGACAGCAAGGTCGGGGACCCCGGATTTGGGGACCCCGGGGTTGGGGACAGCGAGGTCAGGGACCCCGGATTTGGGGACCACGGATTTGGGGACAGCAAGGTCAGGGACCATGGATTTGGTGACCCCAGATTTGGGGACCCCAGATTTGGGGACACCAGTTTGGGGACCCCGGATTTGGGGACCCCGGATTGGGGGACATCAAGGTCAGGGACCCCGGATTTGGGGACAGCAAGGCTGGGGATCCTGGATTTGGGGACCACGGATTTGGGGACAGCGAGGTTGGGGACCCTGGATTTGGGGACCCCCAGATTTGGGTACCCCAGATTTGGGGACGCTTTGGGGCTCTGCTCACCTGTCATAGATGGGACCTTTGAAAGTCGGGTCGTACTTCTGCGGCGTTCCTGGGGAGAGGAAGAGGAGCAGGGATGGGGAATGGCTGGGGCGGGAGGAAGGCACTCCTCATCCTCCTCCTTTGCCCCACACGAGCAGAGGAAGCCAAAAAAACCCAAAAAAACCCCTCGGGATGAGCGGAAAGAGGAGGAAAAACACCCCCAGACGCCCCTTCCCTGCTGCGGATCCACTCCCCACGATTCCCTTGGAAAACTCCTTCCCACAGGTGGCTCTGCCCAAAAAATGTCCCCAAGGGAAGGACCCGGAATCCCACGGAAACCCCAGGGACACGGAGCTCCTCCATGGGAGCACCGAGGGGCCGGAGCGGGGCTGGGGGCGCGGGGGTCACCGGGGGGGGGTCCCGCCGAGCCCCGGCCCCGCCGCCGCCTTCCCGGCGCCCGTGCCCGCTGCTCCGCTTTATTTTTAGGGTGGGAAGGGAGCCAGCCTGGGAGCGGCCCAGGACAGGGGGGGCCGGGGATTTAGGGTGGATTTTGGGGGGGGGGGGTCACAGCAGCCCCGCCACTGGGACATTTTTTTTGGGAGGGGGGGGGAGGTCACGGCAGCTTCGGGATATTTTGGGGAGGGGTTCCCGAGTTCGCTCCCATTTCCGGGGGGCGATCTCCCCTCTCCACCACCCCCTGAACAGCGGCCTGGAGTGAGAGGGGGGGTCAGACCCAGGAGGGACCCCGGGACCCCTCCCCGGGCCGCCGGTCCCGGCGCCGCGGTGACGCCCCAGAACCGCCGGAGCCGGTTTGTCCCGGCGCCGGCTCCGACCGCGGCCGCCGGGCCGGTTCTGCGGCCGCCAGCGAGGGGCGGCCCCAAACCCCAGAGCGCCCTCAGCCCCCCGAAACCGGAGACCCCTCCCCAATCCCCCCTCCCCCCTCCCCAAACCGCGGCCGCTTTTGCTTTCGCTTTGCTTCGCCTCTCGCTGCCCCCTTTTCCGCCCGTTTTGGGTTTGTTTTTCCGCCTTTCCCCGCCGCCCTTTGACTCCTTCCGCGCCGAATCGCGGGGCCCCGACCCGCGGGAAACCCCCCCACCAAAAGGTGCCCCCCAAAGCCGCGGTGGAGCCCCCAAAAGTGCCCCCCCGGACTCGCAGGGAACCCCGCACGGCGCCCCCGAGCCCGGGCGAACCCCCCCAAAGGTGCCCCCCCAGCCCCGGCCGCGCTCCTGAACCCCGCAAAGATCGAGCCCCCCCCCGAGCCCCCCGTTACCGTGTTTGCCGTAGTAGTTGCTGTCCCCGTGTCCCCCCATTCCGGTGAGAGCCCCGAGCCCCCCGGAGCCGCCGCCGTCCCCGTCCGCGTCCCCGTCCGAGCCGGGCTGGGCTGGGCTGGGCTGGGGCGACCCCGCCTCCGTCACGGCCCCCCCCCAAAATCCGCCCTCCGGGGCACGAACGTGGCTCAAACCCCGCCCCGGAGAGCTCCGGCTCCGCCGTGCAAAGGGGGACACCGGGGAGAACCGGGCACCGGCACCGGGAGGCTCCGCGGGAAACCGACTCCGGCACCGGGAGGGCACCGGGGAGGGCACCGGGGAGGGCACCGGGGAGAACTGGCTCCGTCTGCGGGTGGCGACGGGGAGCACCGGGCTCTGCCCACCGGAGCAACTCCGCTCCCGGGGTTACCGGGGGGAAAGCGAAGAGCCCCGGTTACCGGGGGGAAAGCACCGGGGCGCGGTCCGGCCCCGCCAAACCCAGCCCGGAGGTCGGGAAGGGGCGGGAAATGCCCGGTTCCAGCCCGGGGAATGGGGCTGGCGGGCGGTGCCGCTTCCCATCCCCGCCCCGGTTCTGTTTGGGTAAATAAATCACCGGCGGCAGCGGCGGCGGCGGGATCCCGGCGCCCATAGGCCGCCGGTGATGTCAGGGCTGCGGGTGCCCCCCCCGCACACACCGGGAACAAAGGCCGGCCCGGGGGGAGCCCCCGCCCGGGGAAAACGGGGGTCCCACCACTCGGGGGGGCTCCGGGGGTCGCGGGTCCGGAGGCGCTGCCTCCCCCGTCCCTCCCTCCGAGCACCGGGGACACCCCCAGGACCTCCCGGGACCCCCCCGGCGGGGGCGGCGATCCCGGCCCGACCCCGAGCCCCCCGACGCAGCCCCCAAAACACGCGAGGCCCCCGCCCCTGCAGCCGGGTGGTCCCCAAGGTGGGGGTCCCCAAAGGCGGGGGTCGCTGAATCTGGGTGTCCTCAGACTCGGGGGGCGTTTCTCAAACCCAGGGACCCCCAAACCCGCGGGATCCCCGAGGCTGAAGGGTCTCAAACCCCTGCGGGTCCCCCAAACCTGGGGATCCCCAAACCCGGGGGTCCCCCAAACCCTGCGGGTCCCCCAAATCCGGGGATCCCCAAACCCGGGGGTCTCCAAACCCCTGCGGGCCCCCCAAACCCGGGGATCCCCAAACCCTGCGGGTTCCCCAAACCCGGGGTTTCCCACACCCGGGGGTCCCCAAACCCATCGTGTTCCCAAACCCGGGGATCCCCAAACCCCTGCGGGCCCCCCAAACCCGGGGGTCCCCACACCCGAGGGGCCCGAGCCGGGGGGGGAGTCCCCAAACCCCTGAGGGTGCCCAAAATCCGCGAATTCCCAAAGCCGCGGGGGTCCCAGCCCCCGGGGGTGCCCAAAGCCGGGGGTCGGGGGAGCCCAGGGAGGGTTGGGGGGATGCTCGGTACCGTAATCGCCGTCCGGGTCCCTCCTGCCCGCGGGCCGCTCCATGGCGGCGGCGGCGGCGGCGGCTCCGCGCGGCTCCCCCGGTACCCCCCCGGTACCCCCCGGTACCCCCGGGGCTGTGGCTGCGGGCGGGGCGGCTCCGGGCTCGGCCCCCCCCCCCGGCACCGATCCGCCCCCAGGGCCGGGCCCGGAGCGTCCCGCCCCGCCCGGGGCTCCGCCGGGACCGGAGGATGCGGGGAGGGGGCGGAATCCGGGGGTCTGCGGGTGCGGGGACCCCCCCAGGGTGGGGAATTTGAGGGCACGGGGACCCCCCCGAGGGGGATCCAGGGGTCTGGGGGCTTGGGGGCCAGGCTGAGTGGGGGGTGTGGGGTACAGAGACCCCCCCGAGGTGGGTCTGGGGGTGCGGGGACCCCCCCAGGGTGGGGGATTTGAGGGCACGGGGACCCCCCCCGAGGGGGGTCTGGGGGCTTGGGGGCTTAGAGGCCAGGCTGAGTGGGGGATTTGGGGTACAGAGACCCCCCCGGGGTGGGTCTGGGGGTGCGGGGACCGCCCCCCGCCAAGGGGGAGGCTGCGGGGGTACAGGGACCCCCCCCCCGAGGGGGATCCGGGGACCACCCAGGGTGGCTGAGGGGTCTGGAGACCCCTCCTGAGGGGCCATATGGGGTCTGGGGGTGCAGCGACCCCCAAGGTGGGGGAAAACAGGAGTCAGAGGCTTCGGGGACCCCCCAAGAGGGAGGATTTGGGGGTGCAGAGACCCCCCCCCCAGGGTGGGGCACCCAGATATCCAGGGGTCCCAAACCCACCCCCTTTGAACGGGGGTCCCACCCCACGCCCCCCACCCCAAAAGCGCTGGGGTCGGGCCGGAGGTGGCCGAAGCCCCCGTGGAGTGGGCGAGCCCGGGGGTCTCCCCGAGGGCCGGGGTGGGACCCCCGCGGGGGGGGCCCGTGGGGCCGGGCCGTCCCCTTTAAGGCCCCGCGCGCCGCCGTGGGCGCAGCCGCTCACCTGGGCAGGTGACGGTGCCGGAGGTGACGGTGCCGCGCGGGCGCCATGGCCGCCTCCGCCCTCTTCATCCTGGACCTCAAGGGGAAGGTGAGACCCCCCCCCCCGCGACCACCCCCCAAACCACCCCCGGGGACGGGAGGGGGACACACCCGCCTGTCCCCTCTGCCCTTGGGGGTCAGCCAAAGGTCAGTGGCGGTGACCCCCGTGACCCCGAGGATTTGGGGGAGGGGGCGGGAGCTCCAGGTGTGACACGCCCCCCCTCACCCCCCACCGCCACCACGACCACCCTGAACCCTGCCCGGGGGTCACCGGGCTGGGGGGACACTCTCGTGTCCCCTCTGTCCCTGAAGGTCAGCCAAGGTCAGTGGCGGTGACCCCGGTGACCCCGAGGTGGGGTGAGCGGTTTTTTTGGGGGGTGGTCCCCGTTTTTAACCCCCCCCTCCCGTGACCCCCCCCCAGCCGCTGATCAGCCGCAGCTACAAGGGGGACGTGGGGCTGGGGGAGATCGAGAACTTCATGGGGGTCCTGCTGCAGCGGGAGGAGGAGGGGACCCTGACGCCCGTCCTGACCTACGGCCACGTCCACTTCCTCTGGATCAAACACGCCAACCTCTACTGTATCCTCCCAGAAACCCCCCACCCCGGGACCCCCCCGGGACCCCCACCCAGCCTCAGGGACCCCCTGGTGCCCCCCCATTTTCCTTAACGCCCCCCACCCCACCACAGTGGTGGCCACCACCAAGAAGAACGGGAACGCGTCCTTGGTCTTCTCCTTCCTCTACAAGGTGGTGGAGGTGAGTTGGGGGTGGGGGGGTCTCAGCGGGGGTCCCGGGGGGTCTCTGAGGGATTGGGGGGGTCACAGAGGTGTCCCCCCCACCCCTCCCCAGGTGTTCTGTGAGTACTTCAAGGAGCTGGAGGAGGAAAGCATCCGCGACAACTTCGTCATCGTCTACGAGCTGCTGGACGAGCTGATGGACTTCGGCTTCCCGCAGACCACGGACAGCAAGATCCTGCAGGAGTGAGTGTGTGGGGAGGGGTCTGGGGGGTGATGGGGGGGCTTTGGGACCCCCCCTGACAGCCCCCCCCCCTCAGGTACATCACCCAGGAGGGGAACAAGCTGGAGACGGGGAAGTCGCGGGTGCCCACCACGGTGACCAACGCGGTGTCCTGGCGCTCCGAGGGTCTCCGCTACAAGAAGAACGAGGTGTTCATCGACGTCATCGAGGCCGTCAACCTGCTGGTGAGGGGCTGGGGGGGGCTGGGGGCGTGGGGAGGGGGATTGGGGAGGGGGCACGGGCAGGGAAGGGGTTGGGGGGCGTGGGGAGGGGGCTGGGGAGGGGGCATGGGTGGGGAGGGGGATTGGGGAGGGATGGTGGAGGGGGCACGGGCAGGGGGGGCTGGGGAGGGATAGGGAGGGAGCTGGGGGAAGATGGGGAGGGGGCACGGGTGGGGAGGGGGCTGGGGGTGGGATCGGGATGGAGATTGGGGTGGGGATTGGGATTGGGGTGGGATGTGGAAGGGATTGGGGTGGGGATTGGGATTGTAGTGGGAAGGGGATTGGGGTGGGATGTGATGGGGATGGGGATGTGTTGGGGATTGGGGTGGGATGGGGATTGGAATGGAATGAGGATGGGGATTGGGGTGGGATGGGGATCAGATTGGGATGGGGATCAGATCGGGATGCCATGGGGATTGGGATGGGATGGGATGGGATGGGATCAGATTGGGGTGGGGTGTGATGGGGATTAGGACGAGACGGGGATTGGGGTGGGATGTGGTGGGGGATTGGGGTGGGATGGAGATTGGAGATGGATGGGGATCAGATTGGGGTGTGATGTGGTGAGGATCAGATTGGGATGGGATGGGGATTGGGGATGGATGGGGATTGGGGTGGAATGGGGATCAGACTGGGATGGGATTGGGATGGGATGGGGATTGGGGATGGATGGGGATTGGGATTGGGGTGGAATGGGGATCAGACTGGGATGGGATGGGGATCAGATTGGGGATGGATGGGGATGAGACTGGAGTGTGATGGGATTGGGATGGGATGGGGATCGGATTGGGGTGGGATGGGGATCAGATTGGGGATGGATGCGGATCAGATTGGGATGGGATTGGGATGGGATGGGGATTGGATTGGGATGGGGATTGGGGATGGATGCAGATCAGACTGGGCTGTGATGCGCTGGGACGAGGATGATGATGATGGTGATGATGATGAAGATGATGATGATGACAATGATGATGATGGCGATGATGATGATGACGATGATGATGATGACGGTGATGGTGATGATGGTGATGGTGATGATGATGATGGTGATGATGATGATGGTGATGACGAGGATGATGATGATGACAATGATGATGGTGATGATGGTGATGATGATGATGATGATGAAGAAGATGATGGTGATGATGATGGTGATGATGATGGTGCCGAGGCCGGGGCCGAGGCCGAGGCAGTGCCAGCCCCCCTGCCAGCCGCGCCGTGCCGTGCCCGCAGGTCAGCGCCAGCGGCAGCGTGGTGCTGAGCGAGGTGGTGGGCACCATCAAGCTGAAGGTTTTCCTCTCGGGGATGCCGGAGCTGCGCCTGGGCCTCAACGACCGCGTCCTCTTCGAGCTGACGGGCCGTGAGTGCCGCGGGCGGGGGGCTCGGCCCTGTGCCCCCTCCCCACACCCCCCGGGCCCCTCCTGAGCCACCCCCTGCCCCTGCTCCCTTCTCCTTCCCAGGGGGGAAGAACAAATCCGTGGAGCTGGAGGACGTGAAGTTCCACCAGTGCGTCCGTCTGTCCCGCTTCGACAACGACCGCACCATCTCCTTCATCCCCCCCGACGGCGACTTCGAGCTGATGTCCTACCGCCTGCACACCCAGGTGGGGCTGGGACCCCCAACTGGGGCTGGGACCCCCAACTGGGGGCTGGGACTCCCTGCTGGGGCTGGGACCCCCAACTGGGGCTGGGACCACCACTTTGGGGGGCTGTCTGAGGGGGCTGGGACCCCCCAACTGGGGCTGGGACCCCTTTCCGTGGGGCTGGGACCCCCAACTGGGGCTGGGACTCCCACTTTGCGGGGCTGGGACCCTTTTCCATTGGGCTGGGACCCCCACTTTGGGGCTGGGACCCTCACCTGGGGAGCTGGGACCCCCAACTGGGGGAGCTGGGACCCCTTTCCATGGGGCTGGGACCCGCAACTGGGGCTGGGACTCCCTGCTGGGGCTGGGACCCCCGCCTGGGAGGCTGGGACCCCCACTTTGGGGGGGCTAGGACCCTGTCTGGGGGAGCTGGGACCCCTTTCCATTGGGCTGGGACCCCCAACTGGGGGCAGGGACCCTGTCTGGGGGGGCTGGGACCCTTTTCCATTGGGCTGGGACCCTCACCTGGGGGGCTGGGACCCCCAACTGGGGCTGGGACCCCTGCCTGGGGGAGCTGGGACCCTCACCTGGAGGGGCTGGGACCTCCACCTGGGGGTGGGATCCCTTTCCATGGGGCTGGGACCCTCACCTGGGGAGCTGGAAACCCACCTGGGGGGCTGGGACCCTCACCTTGGGGCTGGGACCCCCCAACTGGGGGGCTGGGACCCTGCCTGGGGGAGCTGGGACCCCCCACTTTGGGGCTGGAACCCCTTTCCATGGGGCTGGGACCCCCACCTTGGGGGGCTGGGACCCCTTTCCATGGGGCTGGGACCCCCACCTGGAGGGGCTGGGACCCCCACCTTGGGGGCTGGGACCTCCACTTTGGGGCTGGAACCCCTCTCCATGGGGCTGGGACCCTCACCTGGGGGGCTGGGACCCTCCCCTGGGGGGGCTGCAAACGCAGCCTGTGAGTTCAGGGCCACACTCTGAGGGTCCTGGGGCAGTGGGGACCCCCAAGAGACCCCCCCGGGGTGACCCCCGTGCCCCCCCAGGTGAAGCCGCTGATCTGGATCGAGTCCATCATCGAGAAGTTCTCCCACAGCAGAGTGGAGATCATGGTCAAGGTCAGCCTGGGGGTCACCTCAAATCCCCCAAAATCCCCCCAAAATTCCCCCAAATCCCACTAAAATCTTCTAAAATCCCCCCAAATCCCCTAAAAATCCCCCCAAATCCCCCTAAAATCCACCCAAATTGCCCAAAATCACCTAAAATCACCTAAACCCCCCCTAAAATCCCCCCAAATCCCACTAAAATCTTCTAAAATCCCCCAAAATCCCCTAAAATCCCTGCAAATCCCCTAAAAATCCCTCCAAATCCCCCAAAACCCCCTAAATCCCCTTAAAATCCCCCCTAAATCCCCCTAAAATGCCCCAAAATCCCCTAAAATCCCCCCTAAAATCTTCTAAAATCCCCCAAATCCCCTAAAATCCCCCCTAAAATCCCCCCAAAATTCCTCCAAATCCTCCCAAAATCAGCCTAAAATCTTCTAAAATCCCCCTAAAATCCCCCAAATCCCCTAAAATCCCCCCAAACTTCCCCAAAATCCCTCCAAATCCCCCCAAATCCCCCTAAAATCTTCTAAAAAATCCCTCTACATCCCCCCAAAATCCCCTCAAATCCCCCTAAAATCTTCTAAAATCCCCCCAAATCCCCCAAAATCCCCCTGAAAACCCCCTAAAACCCCCCCTAAAATTTCCAAAAATCCTCAAAAAATCCCCCAAAATTTCCAAAAACCCCCTCCAAACCCCGCAGGCCAAGGGCCAGTTCAAGAAGCAGTCGGTGGCCAACGGGGTGGAGATCTCGGTGCCCGTGCCCAGCGACGCCGACTCGCCCAAGTTCAAGACCACGGCGGGCTCGGCTCGGTACCTGCCCGAGCGCAACGTGGTCATCTGGAGCATCAAATCCTTCCCCGTGAGCTGCCAGCCCGTGTGCTCCCGGCCCCGGGGGGGGATTTTGGGGAATTTTTGGGGGGATTTTGGCAAATTTGGGGGGATTTTAGAAGGATTTTAGGGGGATTGGGGGGGATTTTTGGGGATTTTTAGGGATTTTTTGGGGGGATTTTAGGGGATTTGGGGAATTTTAGGGAGATTTTAGGGGATTTGGGGATTTTAGGGGATTTGGGGGATTTTAGGGGGGATTTGGGGGGGATTTTGGGGGGATTTTAGAGGGATTTTGGGGGGATTTTAGGGGGGTTTTGAGGGATTTTTGGGGGGATTTTAGGGGGATTTTAGGGATTGGGGGGATTTTGGGGGGATTTGGGGGGATTTTAGAAGGATTTAGGGGGATTTTTGGGGGGATTTTAGAGGGATTTGGGGGATTTTGGGGGAATTTTGAGGGGATTATGGGGGGATTTGGAGGGATTTGGGGGGATTTGGGGGGATTTTAGGGGAATTTTTAGGGATTTTTTAGGGATTTTTGGGGGGATTTTAGGGGATTTGGGGGGATTTTAGGGGGATTTTTAGGGGATTGGGGGGATTTTGGGGGGCATTTTGGGGGATTTGAGCGGATTTGGGGGGATTTTGGGGGAATTAGAGGGGATTTTGGGGGGATAGGGGATGATTTAGGGGGATTTTGGGGGAATTTTGAGGGGATTTTGGGGGCATTTGGGGGGACTTTGGGGGGAATGGGGGGGGATTTTAGGGGCATTTGGGGGGATTTTAGGGGGATTGGGGGGATTTTTTATGGGATTTTGGCAAATTTGGGTGGATTCTGGGGGATTTGTGGGATTTCAGGGGCATTTTTGGGGAATTTTTGGGAAATTTGAGGGGATTCTGGGGGCATTTGGGGGGCATTTTGGGGGATATGGGGGGATTTTGGGGGGATTTTGGGAGGATTTTGGCGAATTTGGGGGGATTCCAGGGGCATTTTTGGGGAATTTTGGGGATTTTGAGGGATTTGAGAGAATTTTGGAGCATTTGGGG